>JAEAOA010000933.1:0-50000 GCA_016746295.1 Potamilus streckersoni | reverse complement strand
ACCCCCCCCCCCCCCAAAAACCCCCCCCCCAAAAAAAAAAAACCAAACCCCAAACCCCCCACCCCCCCCCAAAACAAAAAAAAACAAAAAACCCCCCCAAACCCCCCCAACCAAAACCCCAACCCAAAAAAAAACCCCCCCCCCAAAAACAAAAAAAAAAAACCCCCTCACCCCCCCCCCCCCCCCCCCAAAAACCCCCCCACAAAAAAAAAAAAACCCCCCCCCCCCCCCCCCCCCAAAAAAACCCCCAAAACCACACCCCCCCACCCCAAAAAAACCCAAAAAAAAAACCCCCCACCCCAAACCCCCCCCCCCCAACCCCCCCCAAACCCAAAAAACCCCCCCCAAAACCAAAAAAACAAAACCCCCCCCCCCCCCCAAAAAAACAAACAAAACCCCAAACCCCCACCAAAAAAACCCCAAACCCCCCCCCCCCCCCCCCCCCCCCCAAACACAACCCCCACCAAACCACCCCAAAAAAAAAAAAACCCCCCCCAAAACAAAAACACCAAAAAAAAACCCCCCCCAAAACCCACAAAAAAAAAAAAAACCCCCCAAAAACCACCCCCCCCCCCCCCCCCCCAAACCCAAAAAAAAAAAAAAAACCCCCCAAAAAAAAAAAAAAAAAAAACCCCCAAAAACAAACCAAAAAAAAAAACAAAAAAACACCAAAAAAAAAAAAACAACACAAAAAAAACAAACCCCCACAAACCCCCAACCCCCCAAAAAAAAACAACCCCCCCCACCAAACACAAACACACCCCCCCAAACAAACAAAAAACCACCAAACCCCCCCCCCCACCCCCCCAAAACCAAACACAAAAACCCCCCACCCACCCAAAAACAAACCCCAAAAAAAACCCATAAAAACACCCCAAAAAAACCCCAACAAACACACAACCACACAAAAACCCACCAAAAAAAAAAAAAAAACCCAACCCCCAAAAACCCCACCCAAAAAACCCCCAACACAAAAAAATCAAACCCCCCCAAACCCCCAAAAAAAAAACAAAACCCCCCCAAAAACCCCAAAAACAAACAAAAACAAAACCCAAAAAACACAAACCCCCAAAACACCCCCAACCCCCAATCCCCCACCCCCCAAAAAACCCAACAAAAACCCCAAAACCCAAACCAAAAACCCAAAAAAAAACCCCCAAAAAACAAAACCAACAAACAACACCCCCCCCAAAACCCAAAACAAAAAAAACAGAAACAACAAAACCCAAAAAAAAACAACCCAACAAAAACAAAACCAACCACCAACAAAAAACAACAAAATCAAACCCACAAAACCTTGCATTTGAACTTCATTTCCATAAAAACAAAAATTTTTAATTTAATTAACACATCATGATTTTAAAAAACCCCATTAAAATTCCACCAAAAAATCATAAAAATACAATAATGAAACAAAAATTGTAAAAACCCATATCGAAAATTTTACAAACCCCCAAACAAAAATGCATGTAGTATTGAAACAACCCAAAAATAAACCCAAAAAACCTACAACAAAAAATCATAAAACACAACATCAAAACCTCACCAATTAAATTAACCGTTTATTAACAAAAGCCTACAAAATTCCAATCCCCAATTTTTAAAACCCAACAAAACAACAATTTTATAAAAAACATTTCAAACAACACACAATCACTTTTTTTTCAATACACACCAACCTTTAAAAATCACCAAAATCTAAAAAAAAACCCAAAACTAACAACAAACAAAAAAAAAAACACCAAAAAATTGAAATACCTTGTCAAAAAACATTATTCCATTAACAAAAAATCCAAATGAAAACATGTAATTAAAATATTTAAAATTAAATATTTCACAAAAATCCAAAAACAAAATATAAAAAATTTATTTGCAAGAACAAAAAATAAAAATAATCAAATCCAAATTCAAAAAAATACAAAAAACACCGTCAAAAAAAATTACAAACTGAACCAAAACAACCACAAACTAGTGAATTTCTTTTTTAAATAACCACAAAAAAATGATTCATCAAATTTTAAAAAAACAAAAAAAAATACTAAAAAAGTCCAAACAATACAAAATGTACCAATTTATATTCATGAAATGCCAAAAATATCCAAATAATGCACCAATAACACAATAATTTCCAACCCAAAAGAATTATTTTTTTTAAAATTAAAAAAAAAAAAAATAAAACACCAATATAAATATAAAATTCCTAAAATACATTTTTTTATATTTTAAAAATCCCCCATTTTTTCAAAAAAACCTGGACCACCAATATTTTTAAACAATATTCAAAATACTTTTAAATCAAAAATCAAAACTTGCCCAAACACCAATTCATTTATAATCTTTTTTTTTTTTTTTTAATAAAGATTTATATAACAAATCATTGGTCAAAATAAAAAAAATAAAAAACTTCCAAACATAAATCAAATTAATTTTTAAAAAAATCCATAAAACAATATATTTCATTCCCCCAAAACCTCAAAAACCCCAAAAAAAAACATACCACAAAAAAACACAAATTACAACATTTATAAAAACAACATTTCAAAAAAAAAACCAAACACCAAAATTTTTATCAACCAACATTTGGAAAAATTAAAATTTAAAAAAACACAAAACAAACCAAAAAATCACCCCCCAATACAACAAAATACTACAAAAAAAATTTTACAAATAAATCAATTTAACAAAAAATTACAACATATTACTAAAAAAACCACAAAAAAATCTTATTACAATTATCAACAAAAAATCAAAAAATACAAACACAAATTCTCCACAAAAAAAAAAAAATAAAAAAAAATGAATTGTTCAAAAGCTTTTTTTATTTCACACAATTCCAAAAATCCAATAAACCAATCATTAAACTTTCAACAAAAATTTCCCTTAAACCAATCAATTTAGTCGTCAAGTTTATAATTTACAAACAAAAAAAATACAACAACAAAATCAATACACAATAATATCTAAATTTTATAAAAAACCTCAAAATAACATTAATTCAACCAATTTATTAAAATTCAAAAAAAATCAAAAAATCAAAAACATTCAAAAATTTAATACCAATCAAATCCATAAATAACATAAAAAATAAAAAATCCAAAATTAGTTTATGTTTAACGTACAATATATCAAAGGTAAAAAACATATTTATAATAAACTAAAAAAAAAACACAAATATCATAAAAAATAATAAGTTTATTTTTCAAATTTAAAGTAAAATTCAATAATTAACATTTCACAATTTAATAATTCAAATAATCAGTATTTTTATTCATAATTTATTTAAAAAAAAAAATAAAATTACAAAAAAACCATTACATTTTAAATATGATAAGCAAAATATGGTTCAATACATTTCTTACAAGAAAAATACCTATAACATTAAAACAACAAAAATTTTTTTCAATTACAAAACAAAACTAAATCACATAACTATAATTTGTCATTTTTGTAACAATTTAAATTGGTAAATTTTGATATAATCGCAAAAAACGATCACAAAGTAAAAAAATTATTACATTAAAAATCTTTCTCAATATTTCTAATTTTTTACCAAAAATTACAATTTCATGCATTCAAAAAACCTTACATAAAATAAAACACAATACAAAAATTAACATTTATTGATTCAAAAAAAAAAAAAAAATATTAAACAACACTTTAAAAACAAAAATTTCTTTAAAAATTATAACTTTTGGATAAGAAAAAATAAAACCAAATTCAAATTAAGTTTTTAAAATATACAACTACAACATTTTACATTACATAAATTTTTTTATTTCCAAAAAAATAAATTACAAAACTACATATCCATTCAAAATAAATATCAAAATAAAACAACACATACATAAAATTATTTTAAATTTTCCATGTCCAATAAAAACACAAAAACCATCCAAAAATGTTTTATTTTTTGAAAATATACTTCCTTTTTATAAAACAAAATGATCTATTCATTTTATATTTCTGACAAAACTAATTTTTTAAATTAGGGCTGTTCATTTAAAACACTATTATATCAATTAAAATCAAACATGAAATAATGCGAAGTACCCAAAAAAAACAAAAATTATGCAAAATCATTTATTTAAAGCAACAAAAACTAAAAACAATATTTTCTTTTTTAGCCTTCTTATTGAAATAATTTTCATAAAAAATTTTAAAATTAAAAAATTATTTATTTTTTAAAATAAACAAAAATCCTAATATAAAACCTTGGCCAATTTTTTTATACTTATTAAATTAACTATTTTATATTAATGAATGTTATTCAATTATTTTCCCAAAAATTTTCAAAAAATTAATCAAATTTAATTGGAAACATACAATAAAACCATGGTTTTTCAAAACATAAAAATTAAATACAAATTTTTTCTATTTGCTCATTTAACCTGTCATTAAAAATTTCCACTTATCACCAAAATCATTTTTCAAAAATTTTCATTTTTTAATAAGCTTTTTAATAAATTAACAATACATGCAAAAAACATTTGGCAACTTTACAAACACACCACACATTGTTTTGAAAAAAATCCACATAATTTTTACAATTTTTTTTGCCTTTTTCAAACAATAATTCACAAACTTTTTTCAAAAACCACGAAATTTAAAAATCAAAAATTTTTTTGAAATAAAAACTGTTTTTTATTTTTTTATTTTAAAATTTAACATTTTTTAAAAAAACATCAATTATGTCATCATCAATTCATAAGCATTTCATTTCATTCAAATATCAATCATATTTAATCAAATTAAAAAATAAACTTACAAAATTTTCAATTCAAATAAATTTCATAAAATCATTAATTAACAACAACATCATCCTTTCCCGTGAATTTAAACATTTTTCAAAATACATAGAAAAATTCACCCTTAATTTACAAAAACTTTTAAACTATCAAGAACAAAATTATACAAAGACACCACTTAACAAATTAGAATTCTCCAAACAGTTATTAAATTGTACAAATCAATATCCCACAACATCATTTTTTTCTTATGTATACATTTTCATACCAAACATAAAAACCTTCAAACAAAATAACAAAATACATAAAAATAAACCAAATCCAATTACATACAACAAACATCAGCTGCATAGAAAATAATCAGGTATTCAATATAATTAAACCAATATATAAATCCCCAAAAAAAATCAATTTTTACCATGTAAATTAAAAAATTTTTTTAGTAAAAAATATTTAATTTTTGCATAACAGTCAGATTTAAACAATTTTGGATGACAGGGGTAATTGAAAAAAATTTAATCAATTTACAAATACTTTTATTTATACGCTAATTATATAATTACAAAAATATTATTTTTTAATTAAATTTAAATGGAAAACATTAACAAAAACATACATATTATTCATTACAACTCTTTGATTAAAATATTTCAAACATAATTACAAAACATAGCAATGTTTATCTATTAAAAGCTACAAAAATAATAAAATAAATTACGATATTTTAAATATAATTTGATACAATACATAATTTTATACACATGAAAAAAAAAAAAATAAACATCTTTTTAATTTTAAATAAAAAAAATTGGACCAGATCATGTTCAATGCACCAAATTTTTCATTTAACAAATAAATAATATTTTTTTTGATATTTATGCATAAACAAAAAATCCTAATGAACAAAAAACCCAAATTTTAAACATTAATTATTTTTCTTCAAAAATTCTCATTTCTCGATAATAAAAAAAAAAAAAAAAATCCAATTATTTTAAATCAAAACTTATCAAATAATTAAAAACTAAAATAGTGTCAGATATTTGTCTTAAAATAGTTCTGACTGCAGATATTTTTTTTCCTTTTTGATGCATTATATTATTATTATCTCCAGACTGTCCAGCCATCACTATAAATTATATAAATCGCTATAAAGTTTTGGAATCAGATATTATGTTGATCTATGTTGTGGTCCAAATCCCTATAATATCACTATATGTCTGTGGGAGAAGCACGTTTTCTTGCTAATCGTAAAGCAGGTTAAGGAGAAAAAGAACATATAATGATTCATTATAGTGATGCATCCAGTACAAAAGCGTACGGAAATGTCAGTTATGGATTATATGTTTACCTTGTTATTTTAATGCATTATGCTATCAGTATTGATTAATTTATTTGCAGTTATTGAATAACAATTTCCATATATGTCTTATGATATCTAAGACGTTTCCTATCTCCTCTCTGAATATTTCAGAGCGAATGCTCTTTAAAAGGCATCTAAAAATACGGCAAGAAGACCAATATCCAAATATTGATTACTTTAAAATGGCATTTGTAGCTTTCAATTAGTGCAGGAATGATACTATAAAAGATAACGTAGAAAAATTAGTAAAAGGTCGCATTATACTGTTAGTTATTAAAATATAAAACTTGTATTATTCAGTTTTTCGGTATATAAAGAATATCAATTACTTCAAAATGTTTATTGAGGCACAAAAAGTAGCAAGTATAGAAACATCCAATTCTCTACATTCCCACCAATCTACCTCTCTGTATTACCTACCTTTTCTACCTGGCTATGTATATGTCTGTCTGTTTATACCACGTTATAAATTTCGTACTTGTGCATAAGGCTGAACACTTAACAGCTAAAGCAAAGGGAGATCACGAGCAACAACTATACTGACCGTATCAATTGCTACTAAAATATTCTTGAAATAGAATCGAAGGGAAAATAAAACCATCAGAATCGACGGAAAAATCAAACCCGTTCAGTATGTGAGAAATTAGTCAGTAATTATTGCCTCTTGCAAGTAATTCAATTAATAAAAATCCAAAATGAAAGTTATGATTTTTTTTTAAACTAAAAGGTAAAGGACTTTATGCTCTGAAAATCTCCATCACCCCTCCCCACGCTATTTAGTTAGGTCCTTGAAAACTATTTGACAGACTTTTTCCGTATGAAGAATAACAGTTGGTTTATACCACCGACGAAACTCAGTCTAAAATTCATTGGAATGGTTATAAGTGATCTTCACAAAATTTTTAATTTTTAATGAATTTGACTATAACATAATATCTTGGTCGACTTCTTACCCAATTTGTAGATACAATCAATTTCAAATTTTCATAAAAATAGCAATTTTTCGTTGCCTGTACTTTTTCTCTGTAGTGATTTGGATGATTGTACAACCGATATGAATTTATTTCAATTCCTAACAACTGTGTTCTGTTTTACTGAATACAATTTGTTTGCTGAAGAAAAAGTAACTGTAAAAAATCACATACAGTTTTTCAGGTTTAGAAAGGCATTGGGACCTGCAAACAAAATCACATAGAGTAGTTCTACCTTGACGCATTCAGATGACCTGCATACATATAACATACAGAATTTCTACGTTAATGAGGCCGTATGATCAGCATAAAAAGAACATACTGTATTTCTTTTTTATAAAGTCAAAGGGCCTGCATACAAATCACTATTAGTGTTCTGCTTTGATAAGGCAAGACGACTGGAATAAATTCTTTTTTGTGAGGAAAAGGGTGGAATTATAAGATATTACTCAATTCTTGTCAAAAAGTTTTAATTAAATGCATGGGTGGCAATGAATTAATCTTCCAGCAGGGACTTATCATCGGATAAATGTGGATCTTTATATTATGAAAATGTAGACCACAACATAGAAGGTAGGCAATTAACTGTGATACATTCAATACAAATCAGAAGTTAATGTTCGTCACACAGTCACACACACACACACACACACACATACACGAGTACGTGACTTCTTGAATGGATATTGTGCGAGTTGATAGAATTGAGACTGTGTTGGTTGCTTAGTTGGTCGAGTGCTAGATACGTAATTCATGACTGGCGGGTTTGATACTCTACAAGGCCAGTCTACATCGGCTACTTCAGCGTGTCCTTATAAAAGGCACTTACCACTCATGTCCTTGACATGATACAGCCAATAATTTGTTTAAATGCCGTTAAATCCAATTAAATCAATATGCACTAAAGCCTTTTGTCCTTACCATGCGAAAACGACAATAAGAACAAAATGAGTTTGTATGTATCTAAATTTTACATATAAATTGCAGGGAATTTTAGGTCTTAGCCCAAAGATCTTTAGAATAAATTAGACGTGATTTGGGGGTAAATGCTTAGAACCGGTCCCAGCTACAATAAATCTATTCGGTAAAATTTCGTGATGATGAAAGTCGTTATTAATAATAATATATATTATACTACGCTAACAATGCTTACAAAAACTAGCTATTATAACAACCGATAAACAACAACTTCACAGCGAAATAGGCTCGAGGATTAAATTTATATTTTAATTATCGGCCGTTGCACACATCTTTTTTTTTAAATGCCGTAATATATTCTAAGGCAGTTATTCTGTTTTTGTAAAACACAGGTATTCCCGCCCTTACCCGTTTTGACCTTCACCCAGAAGTTTAATCCTCTAGCGTCGATTCCTGAGGGTAAGATGTTTCCCATCAGAAACTGTCCGTCGGTCACATGCATTTGTCTTTTCATGCACGCAATCCATATGGTTATAGTGTGAGGACCTCGATAATTTTGAAGCTATTACCAATGGGTTATGTTACGGTTGGGGTGGGAACACTCATGCCCAATAAGTTATATGTGGCTATGGAGTGGGGATGTCAGTATTTTTAAAGTTATGACCTAGGGTATGTGATGTGTCGAATTTTGAAACGTCTTGAAACTTAAGGTTAACTAAATAAATTGTGCCTTCAATTTAACATAATCAAAGCAGAAAGGTCTGGAGAAGTTCTATGCTTTCAAGTTAATATAATCAAAGTAGAAAGGCGCAAGTCATAAATTCATTTTTCAAAGAAAGCTAATTGTAACATGTTTTAGGCTGGTAAAATCGATGACAGGCACGTTATTTGGAGGGAATATTGTGAACAGTTATTCCGATTGGTCAGGGAAATTAAGGACGTACACTTAGAGAAACTGGCTATTTAGGGTACCACTTGCCCAAAACTCCTTAGTGTAGAATCTTGCTTGGAGGAAGTTAGATTGACTCGGGAGAAACTAGGAAGCAGTGTTCTTTGTTATACGTGAACTACTAAAAAGGGCCCAGACAGCTGTCTTAAGAAGAAGAACAGATATTGGATAGGACTCTTTTTGAAAGAAACGGTATTAAGGTACGCAATTTTACTTTCCAAATTAATATTCTACTTCGTTTGTTTGTTTTGTTTGAAAATGTGTTGATATGCTTATGATTCACGCATGTATCGTTTATTTATTTCGTAGGACTCTTGACATGTTAGTTTATGTCATTTGTTTCTTTGATATTTCAATTACTAATTCATTAAGAGATTTGACAGATTGCGTGTAATTAAATAGGGATTTTCAGAGGCATTTTATGAATTCACCCTAATATACAAATGTGTCATTTGTTAGGATTTATGATTTGAATCTCTGGGTAGGATAATATTTGCTCTAGCGAATTAATGACAAGTGTGTATTTATGGTTACATGACAGTTAATCATGCGACATTTAAACAACGACAGTTAATCACAGCGACACTTAATCATGCGACACTTAATCACAGTGACAGATAATCACAGCGACAGATACTCACAGCATTATATTGTATTTTAAACATATTTTAAAACATTTTATTTATATTTATTGGTACAAATACAAGTGTTGATTTCTCGAGTTCATTTTTAAACAGGAGGCTAGTTCTGCTTGAATTAGAAACAACTCCATTATTATACCCCAAATACGTATTAGTATTACACATTCGTTCCACGTCATTAATTCTTAATTATTTTTTGCAAAATTTTGTGTCGGCTTCAACTGCTTGGAATGGAACGCAATTAAAAACAACTCTGCGTTATTGTCTTCTCAATTCACAATATCCCAGACAACCATTGTTATCTTATCAATTAAACAGGAGGCAAGTTCTGCTTGGATTCGATATAATTATTGAATTCCAATGATTTTTAAAAAAAAGGATATTATAAAAAGTCACATATATTGTGATTATCTGTAACTGTGATTAATGTGTCGCTGTGATTAACAAAGTTTTCATTTCTAAAAAAGTAGTTCCAAGTGCATGGAACCTTGATTGAGACTATGTATCTGAGACAACCAGACTGATATAAGAAAAGTAAGGTTAGAAAAACATCTAAATTCCTCTATTGCAAGGGTGAGAAATAGAGACATAGACATAGAAATAGACAAAGACACACAAATATGTCAATCATTTTGGAATAAATATCTTTTCGCGGCAATGATGTGGCCCTGAAGAGGGTCGTTGGGTTATTCTATGTTAACACCACTCCGATAACATAGAGGGCATTGCATTGGTGTTCTCTTTCTCAAACGTAAAAAATAGTTCAATAAAATCAGGGTAAAAAAAAGTCAATAATAGTATAACAAAACTGAGCTAACCTCATGTGGTTCATTATGCGGTTTATAACCGTCCGTACGGTAATATAAAAGTTAGATATTTTGGTTTAGGGTCATTGTCCTTTTTTTCAGCCTCTGTAGGAACCCTTATTTCAGGTTAATTTCACAAGCAAAAATTTTGTAGGGTTCACCATCCCTGCTGCTCGTACAAAGGTATGTATGTATGTATGTATGTATGTATGTATGTATGTATGTATGTATGTATGTATGTTGTTGTTCTTGTTGTTGTTGGGCTTAACGCCATTTTTCAGCACACGATAGGCTATTCATGGCAGCCAGTATTAATGGTGGAGGAAGAAACCGGGAAATCACCGGAAAGAACCACCGACCCACGAGAAGCTACTGGCAAGCTTTCTCACATATCCACATTCGCCGAATCCTAGACTCGAACACACGCAGACAGAGGTGAGATGGCAGTGATCCGTAACGGACAGCGCTTTAGACCACTCGGCCACTCGGGGCCCCTATGTATGCATGTGTGTATGTATGTATTTTAAACAGGGTTGCATTATCAGACTCGTATTATGTAAATGATCCTTTCATTGGAAAGATAGGCATCTATCTGGACGCTGCTTTCTTCCCTGACTATCTCGTCATGAATTTAATTCATCTAAGCAACAAGTGGAGATGATATATCTGTCGCATTGTTTGGGTATTAGGCCTGTAACTTTTGATCGGCACTGAATATCCTTGATAATGCTGGTGTGCCGTTCACTCCCATCCATCCATCCATCCATCCATCCATCCATCCATCCATAACCGTTATTAGTTTCCCATTTCCTGACTATCTTATGGCAATTAGTATAGATTTCAAATTATGAATGACAAAGAGATATATAGAAAAGAATGTCCAGGTTAATTTTGATTTTCACCTTTTACTATCAGCAAACAAACACGCAATAATGGTGATAATTGATCACTCTCTATCTTTTGTTTATTAAGTTGAACGAAATCTGGGAACTGAGAGTAAACAATTCATTTCACAGAGATGGCCATTTATAATTGCAGTTGCGGACACCATGGAATAAAAAAGAAGCGGACTGAAGATAAACAAAATGAGTGTGTTACCACTTCATAATTCAGTCCTCTTGTAGCTTTCTTTTAATGCAGACATTACTTTAAAGTCATAAAAAAATACAACGGCCTTGCATGTACACAGAAGATTTATTTCCTTGAAAATGACCTCAATGGGAAATAAAATCGAGCCTACAGATACGCTAAAAAGTATGCACACATTTTATATCAGCATTCAAACGTGTATGCTGCAAGAAAACGAAATGTCAGAGCACCTTGCATTTATTTGTCATTGGAATAGATATCAGGCCCTTCCATCATAAAATTTTGACGAGCAATAAGGATTACTGCACACTTGGAAATATGCAAGCTTTTTGATTGATAAAATTATTCTTGAGCTAGATTTGGAGTCAGTAAAATGTTATGATGGAGGAGCCAGAAATTTGTTTTCGCACCAGAGTTGCTATTAACAACAGCAGAAATGGCAAAGCATTCAGTTATTTAGAAAAGCAGGAAGTGTGTTTTTTGGTATTTGTTGAGTATTTGGTTCATATTCGACATCGTTGTAAATCTTGTGTTATGCAATGCAATGATTTTTAAACTATATGAGGGAGTTTCATATTATCAAATTTAGGAATTGTGAATAGTGAAGAAACAGCAAGTTGTTCAATGAAAAGTTATCCATCTTTTATGTATAAACTTTGAAATTAAAAGAATATGATTAAACCCGTCTTTCTCGTTTGTAACCACCTTTTGACCATACTTGACAAATTATTTACGTGCAGAGATTAAGCAAAGTCTAGTGGTTAGAGTGTCCGCTTCGGATGCAGAGGTCGCGGGTTCGAATCCCGGTAGAATCATACTTTAGACTTTAAAAATGGTACTAACAGCTGTTTCGCTAGGTGCTCAGCATTATGAGGTTAGTGTTAGGACTTGTCGGCCTGGTGTCAGAATAGCTGGGACATCATGCTGCATGTATGTGGTATGATGCCTCAGTGCTTGAGATCACAATAGACTGCCAAATTGCATACATAGCAACAACAAGAACAAAACATTAAAAATGTAGATACATTAAAAACGATAAATCTACATTAAAAATCCAAATCACACACATACACTGACTATACGTCCATTTTCATTTCTTTCTGTACATGTTTTTATTAACTTTCCTTTAACACAGGATTGTTTCTTACATAAGGTAACCACCTTCACCAAACCTTCACCAATCCTTCACCAATCCTTACAGGCAAGTTCATCTCGAAGAAAGAAAAAACCGCAGTTGGGAGCAAAATGTCAATATCACTTCATGTTCCATAACAGTATATTTCTGCGTCACAGACCTGGATTTTTTAGGTTGGCTTACACTTGTAGCGAGGAAATTGTCTAATGGCTTTGGGTTCATAAGGTCAGTGGTGATGGTCTGACTGACAAAAACAATGACAAATACTACATCACAGACTTTTGCTCTCCAAATCTTTTGGAATTGGAAATTATGGAAATTTCGCGATAAAATTATAAAATAAATATTTGTATCTGAAAGTCTATCTTAAGTCTACTCCAAAATTTACCCAAATCCATATAAAACCTATACTAAATTCACCCAAATCTATACCTAACGTACCCTTGATTCATGCAATATACAAATTACGCTATTTAAATATCATACGTAACACAAAAGTATCAGTAATGTTAATAAATTTCAGGTCCCTATATGATAGTCCTATATAGACCTTAGCGGATCCAACAGATATCTTGATGCTTTGTCCAAGCAACATCTATTGGATTTGACGAGTGGCCTCCCTTACTGTGTAATGCCAACTAACATACAAAGACTATTCCAGATACAGTTTTACCTAGATTAATCAAATACAAAACATTGTTATTTAATGTTAGCCATTTAATTTTCACCTGGTACCGCGTGGAGGTGTAACAAGAGATTATTGATCTGTAATAAATTGAATAGTCACCAAACATTTTAGCAGCCAGAATGATATAGTATTGAATAGAATTGTTCTACAATGATACAGTATTGAATACAATCTTGTCCCAGAATCAACAACATCCATGATGTGATCTTTGCTATATCAGACATACTCCCTAAATATCTGATTTCTTGTAAAATTAATAGAACTGATATGTAACAATCAAATAATAAAAATCATAACTGGCACATTTAACAAATCTATGACCAACAGTTGCTGAGGTATCAAGGAAAACACCCATTGGATGAAAATATGTCATGGTAAAATACTTTTAATTTTGTAGAGTGATACTAGTCCAAATGCTTCCATATGACAAATTTCATGATTAAATCAAAGATTGACTCAAAACTGTAACCATACCCTAGTTTATGACCTTTACATGACACTTACCCAAATTACAACAGATTCCTGTAAATGTTACTAAATTTCATACCTATGTAGCAATCCTAAAAGGACAAATAAAAACCACAATGACTTTTTGGGTGTTTTGGAAAAAAGAGCTGTGTACAGACATTGTGGTTGTGATGTATGGGATGGGACACTAGAGCTGTGCACAGAGTGACTTTGCAGGTTTGATGTATGGGGCACTAGAGCTGTGTACAGAGTGACTTTGCAGGTGTGATGTATGGAACACTAGAGCTGTGTACAGAGTTTACTTTGTAGGTGTGATGTATGGAACAATAGAGATGTCTAGATTGACATTAAAGCAAATCTTGCTAGAGGGTCTGAGGAATGGAAAGGGCAGCACTGACCAATTTAACAGATTCAGGACAATAGGAATCCCTTCCTTCCATGCTATAGGATTAATAAATATACAAATACAGGGTACTTTCAGTAAATTCTTAACCTTGTTGACAATGATACCTCCAACATGGCTGCCAGCAAGGTAATGAGTCATACCTACTTTATTTGAATACGAAAGATGTTGCAACAAACCCTAAAACCTCTGGAAAACTATATATTGTTTCTTAGTGTGTGAATTTGAGAACTTATATTTATGTAAATCAATGAAAATGATGCCCATATCATGTCATCAGTAGTAACTTCCCTGTTGTTGCTGTGTGTAACCTGGTTGGTACTTTCATTAAAAGGGCAAAAACTATTACCTTTCATTGCCACCAGCAGATGCTAGGTTGTTTTTAGCTAAGCAAAATAAAGATTGTTTTAATCTCACAATTACTATTGTCCTGGATCTGTTAAATTGGTCAGTGCTGCCCTTTCCATTCCTCAGAGCCTCCACAAGATTTGCTTCAATGTCAATCTAGACAGCTCTAGTGCTTGAATTATAGAGCATGTTGATAAAAAGTAGGAAGTTCTGACAGTGAATGGGATGAAAATACCTTGGTAAGATATTTATCAGAGATGATCAGCAAATATGAACACACTTACTCATGAAACGTCAAAATGGAAAATTCAAAAAGAAAACGTTTTATCAAAATATTAGGAAAAGAACTTGAAACTTAGGCATGTAAATAACTAAAAATGACATGTTTAAGATTGCTGATTTAATATGAATTTTATCATAAATTTGGATTTAGCCCAAATATATTCACAACAAACCATTTGGTGACCATTTGCCAAACATGATTAAATGATCATAAAATAAATATAGTTATATTTTGTAATATTAAAAAATCATTTATGACAACTATAAGCATATTGTCAAAATAATGATTTTTAAAGAATTGTTTCATTAAAAAATGAAAACATGCTGAATATATTATTAAATTTGGTCTTAATAGGATTGGAGCCTTCATTTTCTGATTTTGTTATTTATATTTATTTAAAAATATTATAATATATATATATATATATATATATATATATATATATATATATATATATATATATATATATATATATATATATATTTATATATATATATATATATATATATATATATATATATATATATATATATATATATATATATATATATATATATATATATATATATATATATATAAGAATTTGTATTTTTTTTGTCTTTGATTGACTTATCCATGACCGGGGGTAGAAGATTTGGCCTAATGTCACGTACGTTATGCACATTTACTTGGTTTTAAGGTCTAGATGCAGCCTTGATTCTGACCCTAGAAGATTTCAGAAATTACTTTTGTTTACATTTTCATATAAAATTCCAATAAGAAGACCCTCATCTTGGTCCTCTCAATGTGCCTTAGCTTTGCATTAGGGTCACATCTATTTGTATTAGAATCACTCATTCCTACCATAACATCCGATATGGAATGAGGTTTTTAAATATGTTCAGTTCTTAATTTGAGAGGATTTATTCATTTAAATTATTCAATGGAATTTTCAAGCGCTCTTTGACTTTGGACTAAATCACTATTTTGGAATTATTGTGAATTCATTTATAGACATTTTGGATCACATTATTACTGTTATCAAGTACACACTATTCAAGGTTATCAGTATATAGGCACTTTACTTGGAACACCACTTGGAATTCACTTGGAACACCACTGCAATGATGTCAGAATACTCTATACTTTTGAACTAGTGAACTTCTAGGACTCTCTGGATATAATGTCTTTTAAGTTCTTTTACAATTCTCATTTTGTACTTTAAGGTATATTTAATTTGTTGAATTTTACAAAACTGTAAGAGCTGTAACAGAATATTGGGGTCATCCAGGATAAAGGCTTCTTTATAATATTTCCGAAACCTTAAATTTATTTTTGAAATTTAAATTCACCCTGTTTCAAAATTTTCCTATTACCAGGTTTCGTAATTTCTCATATTTGAGAACTTTTTAGTTAAACAAGCTTTCACAATTGTATCTAAAGTGGATAAGCCTTGTTTGGATCAGAGAGTCAATCCTGCTGAAAATGAAATCACTGATTCATCCCTTGCTTGTGTTGTTACTAGCGCTTTGGCAAAAAAAGAGCTTTGAGAATGATGTTGATCAGAAAATGTGTCTTTTAGCTGACACATTTATCGGTCTTTTGATGAGGTCACGTTTGGTCCTGGCATGGATCAATCAAGAGATAATGATCACAGTGATCCTCGTTACTACTCATTCTCTTCATTCTAATTAGGGTGACAAAAGAGAACCAATCTCTGTTGAACATTCTAATTAGGGTGACAAAAGACAACCAATCTCTGTTGAACAGGAACAAGACCCATATATCCCTTGTTTGTTTTAGCGGACTATTAACGAAACGTAAGCCACATTAGTATCTGTTATTTTGTGGAAAATGGGGTCCTTATGAGGAAATGGGGACAATCTGAGGTATCCGCTGATAACATTTGGTCAGTGAGCTATCAAATTATTATTCGTAAGTCATATCGATAGTAAATTCTTTGTCTAGCAATCTTAAATCTAACGCTATCAACAGAGATGTAAATGCAAATGATATATACCTAATTTTGTTTATAAATATGTAATTCATAACCAAGAAAAACATTAGTACACATTTGCATTCACGTTGGGTACTGCTGAAACATCCCTAAATATGAATTCTGAAACAAGTTAAAATAAAAATTCTTATTTCACCGATTCGTCTTGACGAAATTTGTCAAGACTTCCTTTGTGGGTAGAAAATATCTCTAGATATAAAATTCAAAGAAGGGCCTATGTCAAAACTTTTTTAAGAGAGGATGTTAGTGTCTGTTTATACTCTAGATTTAATTCTCTTACTGCATCTAATGTAAACACACACACACACACACATATATTTATCCAGCGATATTTGTATCTACTTTGGCTACTGTTTGAATAGATCAATGAATAGGAAATTTAAAACGGGTATTGAATGTAACCCATCTAAGCAGGGTTCACACATAGCACAGTTTGGCTCCCTCTGTGCAAAAAGTTATGACATTTTAAAACTGTCGGTAACTATAAAGATCCTACTATTTATAGCCTACACAAAGCTTAAATAACGACCCATGTCAGAATTATAGAAGTGATCTATAGGATCTATAAAAGGGCTGAATACATAATATACCTGTGCGCTCTGTTTACACCTGATATAATGAGTTCCGATTTCTAGAAATCGGCTGGACGAGTTTTCTTTCAAGTTTTCCTATGGTTGGAACAGATCCCTAACAGGAAACTTTCATCGTTCGGTTCAAATCAAAGTCCTCTAAGCAGGGGTTCAATTTGTTCAAATTCAAATTCTCTATATAATCGGATCACTATGTACCCCCACCTTTTTTTGCAAAGCCGGCGTCTTATAAAACCCGCCTATTTATTTGATTAGTTTCTAGGAATTTAATCAAAACATGTTTATCTTTGGTGATCTTTCGTGGTTAAAAGTAACCATTAAAATTTAATCTGAAAAATGGGTGCATGTCAAAATCATTAAAGGACGGGATAAGTTGAATTGAACAATGTCAAATAGGAGTTCAGATGAAAATACTCTAAGGAAGAATTCACGTCATTGAAATTTGTAATCTAATCGGTCCTTTATTTGTATCTTTCTTATATAGCTGGTACCAAGAACAATCATATATCTCAGTTTGAGGTAGACTAATTGTTTCATCTTATTGTATTATAGGGAGTTGCCATGAAGAATGTTCAGATTTGTTGCATTTTGAAAAGGCCATAAGTAAATTGTAACATATTCCCAATTAAATCGGAAATAAGGAATAAGCAACCATCTCGATGTCAGAATGTTTGAATCGGGATTAAGTAACTTATTACTTATTCCTTACTGAATTGGTAAGTAGTTACTTACTACTTATTGAATCGGGAATATGAAATAATTAACCAACTGGATTTCTGTAATGATGTCGGAGTGTAAAATCACTGATGTGTCAGTGTGTGTATTAATATAAAACAAACTTAATTATTTTCCGATCTTTCAAACATTTATATTTCTTAATTGCGTACGCATGCAAACATACACGTTAATAGTTCCTAATTAGAAAATCAATATACAGAAATCTTGACAAAATAATATCTATAAATATGTGTCGCAAATGAATTTATTGCCTAGTTTAGCTTAGCGATAATTAAAGAATAGTTTCCTCTCTCATTTTGATAAAATTTAGCAGACTTCATTGGTTCAAACAGATGAGAAAAAGACATTTCACACAAACAGACAGACAGACAGACAGACAGAGGCATATAACTAGCAATCTTGAGAGGAAAGGTTTTCAATACTGTGCATGGTACAGATACTTAAATTGTGTATTATTTGTCCATGCATATTCTACAAAGTAATAAAATGATGCTCATGTTGGCAAGCGATTAGAAATGCATTACACATTTCATCCATTACTTGAGACGGATGTTTTACCAATGTCACTTTTGATAATATGTGAAATCTTAATATTGACAAATATGTCCTTATATATATATATATATATATATATATATATATATATATATATATATATATATATATATATATATATATATATATATGACTTAAAGAATGAGCAATACTGTATCTTGCAAACTTCAAACTATTTTTCATTTTCAAAATAACAAAAAACAGACGTTAGAAACAATTTTGGTCCAACCTGCTACCCACATGCCCTTCCGCACACGTGAATAGTCAACACACGAATTGTCCACATACTCAGAACTGAGCCAGTATTAGGTTCATAAATCAGCCCCTTACCCGTGATGATAGTGGTATCGTCCATCAGTACCAACTCAGATTTGGGAACTTGATTTATAGGACTAGGTCCATATCAGTCAGTGCTGTTCAAAACCTATATTGTACCGCGTTAATTAAAATTATATTGCATATATATAGAACACAAATCATATGACGAATAACAGCCCTTTCAAGCGCACTGTATCCAGCAATGGATGACGTTTGTCTGGGATTGATTAGATAGATGCAATAAACTGACGACAAATAATGCAAAATTAGTCTGAGCGCTTTCGACTCTTAATGAGTTTTTTTTTAAGGCATATAAAAAAACATAGACAAAAAATTAATAAAACATAGAAAACGTCGTGTTTATAAAACTCTACATGGCTGTTTCTACCTATAGTGTTATAACTGTTATATATATATATATATATATATATATATATATATATATATATATATATATATATATATATATATATATATATATTTCTGCCCACTATTATCAAGATTCTACTACAGAATCCAGGGATAGCACTGTCTGTTCTGTCTGTTATATATTTATAATTCTTTGTAATACAAAAATTCTATATACCTTGATTTCTTTGATAGGAATCTGGGACGACTGTGCATATATATATATATATATATATATATATATATATATATATATATATATATATATATATATATATATATATATATATATATATATATGAGAATTATTTACTAGGTCGTAATGCGAGTGTGTCTGCTACGCATAAGCTTGTACAACACTGATTCAGTGCCATCACTTTTTGGTCATGCGTGCTTAGTCGTGACGGTATATGGGCTTGTGCGTGCAAACATGGCGATGGGTGCCGATTTCTCGCGGACCTGGGTTCGAAACTCGGTAGAGTACGAATTTAATTTCTCTAACCTGTATGATAGAATTGTATTATTTCTGTCCACTATTATCAAGATTCTACTAGAGAATCCAGGGATAGCACTGTCTGGTATATATTTATAATTCTTTGTAATACAAAAATCCTATATACCTTGATTTCTTTCATAGGAATCTGAGACGACTGTGCATATATATGAGAATTATTTACTAGGTCGTCATGCCAGTGTGTCTGCTACGTACAAGCTTGTATAACACCGATTCAGTGCCATCACTTTCTGGTGATGCGTGCTTAGTCGTGACGGTATATGGGCTTGTGCGTGCAGGCAAGGCGATGGGTGCCGATTACTCGCGGACCTGGGTTCGGAATTCGGTAGAGTACGAATTTAATTTGTCTAACCTGTATGATAGTATTGTTTGTATTAAACTATTATTTCTGTCCACTATTATCAAGATTCTACTACAGAATCCAGGGATAGCTCTGTCTTATATATATATATATATATATATATATATATATATATATATATATATATATATATATATATATATATATATATATATATATATATATAGTACTGTACCAAGTTGCATTAGTCAGCACTGAAGAAGATCAAACTGAACCCGTTGTCATTACATTTAACATAGTTTGTTCCTTATAGATTAGATGCAAATTTATGTCGTGTTTTGTAAAAACTGTTATTTTGCCTAATTGTTTACAAATGAGGTCAAATGAATTCACGATTAGGTCCAAGTATAAATAGATGCAGTATTAGTATTGAAAAGCCTAGTAACAAAGAATGTGACATAATTGGAACCCCTCGAGATCGTTGGAACTACTGAAACACTCCATGACTGACGTTACAATGCTTTATAAACAAATCAAAATTGAGAATATCAGGTGGCATGCATTGCGTACGTTGAACTGATTGGGGTTGATTTCTTTATATGATTGGTGGATAACAGAGGTTAGAGTGCAAAAGCCAAGATAGGTCAGTTCGGTTTAAGGAAGTAAAAGATAGTAAAGTTGGTAGCCATTACGCACTCATAACGTTAGAGTGTAGAATTGAACATAATTATCGGGGTACAGGAAGGATACCATATCAGAATAGCATCGTTCCAGTGAATATTCCATGAAGTATGGCAGAAGAAATGATAAATACAGCAAATGAAGAACCAACGTGTCCTATCGGTATCGGAAGGCTCAAGGTACCTCGGACTTTGACGTGTTTACACACGTTCTGTCAGCACTGTTTGTCTTCTTACATTGTAACCTCTAGTTACACGGCAGGAGATAAGCCCTGTTTTAACTGTCATGTGTGCCGTAGACCCACATATCATCCTGTTGCTGGAGGTATGGATCCGAAGGAAGGGGCAAGTCTCTTTCCCAAAAATATAGCTCTACTTGCCTTACTTGGAGAGGATAAAGTGCGAGTAGATTATCTGTGTGCCCCTTGTTCGTCTGAAGAACATTCCATTATAGCGATGGGGTTTTGTGTTGAATGCAAGGAATACTTGTGTGAAAGTTGCATCAATTTCCATAAGAGACTAACGGCTGTAAAATTTCACAGGGTTGTGGCCATTGATGAACTTCTAAAAACTCCTGATGCCATCATGAATTTGAATGTATCTCCAAGCTGTGCTATGCATAATGACAAAGAAATAGAATACTTTTGCACTGATCATAAAACCGTTTGCTGCGTTAAATGCTCTATCATTGATCACAGAAGTTGTAGTGAAATGGTGGATTTGAAAACCAGCGCCAAATCAGCCCTTGACGAGGATCCGCAAGACATTATTGAAATGTTAACAAGAATTGAGGAATTTTTAATGAACCATATGTAAACAAACAAAAGCAACATAACGCGATTAGAGGCCCAAACAAATGAAATTGTTACCACCATCAAGAATGCTCGCGAACAAGTTAACAAACTCTTCGATGTTATAGAAAATGAAGTTAAGCAGAAGGGCAGACAACTCTACAAGGAAGAGTTCATGAAGCTGAACGATCTAAATCAGCAGTGTCAGTCGCAACTGACCGCTGTTCAGTGCTCTCGCCAGTTGCTAGACGCTATCCTTCGATTGGGGAACGAGACCCAGGTGTTCCTTACTGCACGGCAAATCAAGACGCAAATGATCAACTACAGGGAACAAATAGTGAAGAAGTACATGTCCATGGAGTCAATGGAGATCACTCTCACACTACATGACAGTTTGAAGACACTGATGTCCCTTACTGCTGATCAGCTTGCTACTCTTGAAACCAAGGTCAGTGTAGGCAAGTTTTCTTTGGATAGGATCTTCAGGACAGCGACTTTAGATTCAGTCATAGAGACAAAATGTCCCAATAGCGCTTCTGAACCACTGTACAGAGGTTCTGCGTGGTTACCCAATGGTTTCCATACTGCTCAGTGACTATTTGAATAATAAGTGTTGTATGTACAGTCCTGAGCACACACACCTCGCAGACTGCACACTGCAAAGTCCATGGGATGTTTGTTTTGTAGGAGACGATGAAGTAGCTGTGACCATACCTAAGTTGAAGAAGATACAATTTCTGACCTGCATTGCCACGGTAACACCAACCCGCAGCTTTAATACCAGATATTACTGTGATGGGATTGCTGCTCTTAGCAGGGATAAGATGGTCATCTCTGGACATAATAATCCTGGTAATGAAAACTACTACTGGAGTATCGTGACCTCACAGGGGATGGAAGTGTACTATCACGAGATTGACCAGAAAGGAGGATCATATACCTACCTAGCTATCAACGAGTCCAAGACTCTTCTCTACATGTCATGTTATGACACCAATGCCGTGTACTGCTTCGGATTGGATGGACAGTTACACTTCATCTACAAGAGTAATAACTTATTTGGACCATTGGGTATAGGCCTTGACATAGACGATAACATATATGTGGCAGGGAACTTTTCACCAAACATTCACCAGCTTCTGCCGGATGGTAATCTTATCCAGATCATTAAAACCGGAATACCTAAAAACCCATGGAAATTGACCTTTAATAAAAGTGGTAATAGATTCCTCCTTAACAATGACAGTGACATGGCACACAAGTGTCAGATATTTGTCTTAAAATTGTTCTGACTGCAGATATTTTTTTCTTTTTGATGCATGATTTTATGTATTATATCCAGACTGGCCAGCAATCACTATAAATTATATAAATCGGTATAAAAGTTTGGAATCAGATATTATGTTGATCTATGATATGGTCCAAATCCCAATAATATCACTAAATGTTTGTGGGAGAAGCATGTTTTCTTGCAAATCGTAAAGCAGAATAATGATTAAAGAAACATATAATGATTCATTATAGTGATGCATCCAGTTCAATAGCGTACAGAAGTAGCAGTTATGTATTTTATATATTTACCTTGTTATTTTAATGCATTATGCTATCAGTATTGATTAATTTATTTGCAGTTATTGAATAACAATTTCAATATATGTCCTATGATGTTTCAGAAGTTTCCTATTTCCACTCTGAATATTTTTCAGACCGAATGTTCTTTAAAAGGCCTATGCATCTAGAAATACGGCAAAAAGGCCAAAACTTGTAAAAGATCGCAATATACTGCTAGTTAATAAAAAATAAAACCTGTATTATTCAGTTTTCAGTATATAAAGAATATCAATTTACTTCAAAATGTTTATCTATTGAGGCACAAAAGGTAGATCGTATAGTAGCACCTCCCTCTCTCTCTCACACACACACACACACACACACACACACAGCAGTCTGTCTATATCTGTCAACATAGCTACCCACCAATCTATCTGTGTTACCTACCTTTTCTACCTGTCTATGTATATGTCTGTATGTTTATACCACGGTATAGATTTCGTACTTGTGCATAAGGCTGGACACTTAACGGCTAAAGCAAAGGCAAATCTAGAGCAACAACAATACTGACCGTATTAATTGCTACTAAATTATTCTTGAAATAGAATTGAAGGGAAATTAAAACCATTTCAGTATGTGACAAATTAATCAGTAATTATTGCCTCTTGCAAGTAATTCGATTAATAAATTCCAAAATTAAAGTTATGATTTTTTAAAACTAAAAGGTAAAGACTTTGATGCTACGAAAGGAGTGGAAATTACAATGTATTTTATATTGCAAATGGTTCTACGAAAATCTCCATCACTCCTCTCCACGCTATTTAAATAGGTACTTGCAAAGTATTAGACTTGTCCCTTATGAAAAATAACAGCTGGTTTATACCAACGACGAAATAAAGTCTAAAATTCATTGGAATGGTTATATTAGTGCTGACAATGGTTACGAAAACTCGCTATTATCACAACCGATAAACTACAACAAATAGGCTCGAAGATTAAATTTATATTTTAGTTACCGGCCGTTGCACACATCTCGCCCTTTCCCCTTTTGACCTTCACCCAGAAGTTTACGCCTCTTGCGTAGATTGCTGAGAGTAAGATACTTCCCATCAGAAACTGTCCGACGGTCACGAGCATTTGTCTTTACATGCACGCAATCCTTATGGTTATAGTGTGAGGACCTCTATAATTTTGAATCTATTACCAATAGGTTATGTTACGGGTAGGGTGGGAGCACTTGTGCACAATAAGTTATATGTGGGTATGGAGTGGGGATCTCAGTATTTTCAAAGTTATGACCTAGGGTATGTGAAGTGTCGAATTTTGAAACTTCTTGAATCTTAAGGTGAACTAAATTGTGCTTTCAAGTTAACATAATTAAAGCAGAAAGGTCTGGAGAAGTTCAAAAATTTCTTTATTTCATCTCTGAACATAATGTGAGCTAAGTTTAAGCGGCTTCTGTAGCAACTGACCCGGTCATTTTTAATGGTACATGGCATGCGTGCAATAAGACGCCGATCTGTATCAGTTGAAAAGAAAACGCTCGTCAAAAAATTGATTTTTCAAAGGAAGCTAATTGTAGCATGTTGTAGGCGGTGAAATCGATAACAGAACTGTTATTCCGATTGGTCAGAGAAATTAAGGACGTACACTTAGAGAAACTGACTATTTAGGGTACCGCTTGCCCTAAACTTAGTCTAGAATCTTGCTTGGAAGAAGTTAGATTGACTCCGGAGAAGCTAGGAAGTAGTGTTCTTCGTTATAGGTAAACTACTAAAAAGAGCCCAGACAGAAAAACAGGCTATAGGCTATGACTCTTTTTGAAAGAAACGGTACTAAGGTATTTCGTTTGTTTGGTTTGTTTTCAAATGTGTTGATATGCTTATGATTCACGCATGTATCGTTTATTTATTTCGTAGGACTCTTGATTTGTTAGTTTATATCATTTAATTCTATGATATTTCAATTATTAATTCATTCAGATAATTGACGGATTGTATGTAATTAAACATTCAATGTGTAGAATTTCATAGGTATTTTATGAATTCACCCTAATATACAAATGAGTCATTTCTTAGGATATATGATTTGAATCTCTGGGTAGGATGATATTTGTTCTTGCGATTTAATGACAAGTGTATATATGATTTTGCAATATTTAAATGATCAAGTTACTTTAGTGTAGCTAGGTTTAGTGTATATTATGTCATAAGTAATTGAGCTCTAAACTGCATTGAATAGCCAAATGTAAATAAGTAGTAATGTATGGTGGTATATACTGCCGCATTTGTCTGTAGAAAGCAAATGGGAATTTATGATGAATTGGCCGTGGAGTGAAATGAACATCGAGCTAAGGTCATTTGGACTAAAAGAAACTGTGTTGTATGGAACATGTATATCCAGATATTCGCTAAGGTTATATGTCAGAATTTATACAGAGCGATCCCATAAAGCTTTCTGTAGAAGAGTGTATATGAATGTATCTAGTGTGGGCCATACCACATATATATGTAGGGTAGCAGCTTCTGAGAGAGAGAGAGGAAGAACATTTACGAGAGGTCGGCATAGCCATGAGTCACGAGGACCAAAGTACCCATAATAGAAGTAAAGATAAGACTTAACGGAGACAGACCAGGTGATGCTGTCAATGCTTACGAATTGAACTCAGAACTCAACACTTGTAATATGATGAGAGTGGACCGTGAATAAATTATGTCACTGTAAATCAGTTGGCAAGAAAAATGGAATTTGGCTATACGTTAATTATTGGAAAGTAATTTGGCTATGTATTGAGTACATTTAATTTAGTAAATATTTTGAATGAAAGTGATTTTCGTATTTTTATTTATTGAAAGGGGGCTCGTTGTTATGTATTTCTTTCGATAATTTGCTCAGCTATCTATAATGTTACATCTATCCGTACAGACTGGGGAATAACACCGTGGAGATAATTCCCAAGATAACGACGCCGAATTAACCAATGAGTGTTATATTGTAATGTTTTAAAAATGCCCGCCTCCTTTTAGGGTATAAGGCAGTAAATGTGATGACCCTCGGGTTCAAAGTCAATGGTAGGTACTAATTTGTCCTTCCATACCCAGTAATGTGTATAGTTCATGGATAAAAATCTCAACAAGTTTATATTATAACCCTATGTTTGACACTCGAGTTCGTGAGAATATAAATCACTTCTCAAGGAATAACTCAGGTCTTGCTTGGAATTATTTAAAATCACTAATCCGTCTACACACACACACACACACACACACACACACACACACACACACGGTTTAGTAGCGAACCGATTACTATACCCACCTACGGGAAAACGTTTCAGTACATCGATTTGATCTGATGTGATTATGATTTTTAACGTAGCGTTAACAATTGTTCAGTCATATCGCTATATCTGCATTGTACCCTTAATAATAAGCAACAAAATCAGTAATGCTACCGCTGAACCATTTTCTTCCTTGATTTTTTTTACTGACGAAAAACAAAAAACTTACATTCATTCTGGGAAAGCAAAACAGGGGGTGGGGTCGAGGGTAGACGAATTCTTGATTAAGATGTTATACACGTTAAAACATATATTGCTCCAATACCAACTTATTTCAGTTTGGACACTTACCACCTGGATAGAGAAAGTGTTACGAGTCCAATGCACAAAAGGTGCTCAAATTCATATACTATTACAAGGGAGGTAATCTATACAACACAGTATATCAAGGAAAAGGAGTACTATCCTGTTGATAATAAGTTTATATATCAAGCATTCACTAGACCTGGTAGCATTTTGTCTTTTCTATAGATTTCTTAGAGTTGGATTCTGTAGCTCGCTAAAATGTTTATGAATGTTTATATATCAAGTATTAGCTAGGAAATACTTAAGTAGACATGGTAGCAGAGCCATTTTGTCATTTCTATAGATTTCTTAAAAAGTTTGATTCTTTAGCTCGCTAAAGTGTTTATGAATGTTTATTAGTGAGGATTGGAATTATGGTGTTACGCCTATACGCATATACGCCTAGTGCTAATGTTACCTGGTACAACTAACAGGAGGGGTGACACAGCGGCACGACAATATCAAGTTTGGAATTCCTAGTTAAATACAATGCACAATTCTCATTCAAAAAACACTGTCAACACCTGATGTTACCTATTTAGGAGTATGCAACTGTAACGTCTTGTGCTAGTGTTACCGAATAACACTAAGTGGAGGGGTGACATAACGGCACTACAGCGGTAATCAATTTCTAGGAACAGCGCTTGTTGATACTGGTATATTTCAGAACTAGAGATACTGCAGCAATACCGTCCGTCCGTTCGTCCGTCCGTCTGTATGAATGACGTACGTCGTTCGAGCTTTCTGTTACGATAGCTCCTCCTAAATCGCTGGGTTACGATAACAATCACTATATGTTACAGATCTGGCATTATTTTACCTGGTGGAGATCGGATTATTTATCTGGGTTATGATCTCTTACGATTGCATGTGCTGGTACCAGGAATCGAAATTGACGCAGATCGAAGATGTACAAAATCAATGGCTACCACATCAGAATCGTATTTACAATATGTACATGTTGACTCCCATGTCAAAATATAGTCAAGTTAATTTTTAACGTTTTAGAATGATGCTGTAGAAATTACCTAATGAAGAATTTTTGTACATATATCACAAACTGTACGTGAACACAAACTGTATATACATCGCAAATTGCACATGAACACAAAGAGGAACAATTGTTAATATATCTGATACATAGAACCATTTCTCATTCTATATCTGAATACAAAAGGCATGCACTAAGATACTGTCATGAATTAGGTGTCAGTCACTTTCGACATCCCATCAACCCACCAACTGCAATATCCTCGTCAGTTACACCCAATTTTAACGTTGACACAGGCAAAAAAGTCATATAATGCCAGACTAATAATATAAAAGCAGGAGGTTTAGAAAGATGATCGACTGCAATAAAACAAGGAGGTAATGAGGGTGTGTACCAGTTCCCACCTTCCCTGCAGGAGGTCACAAAGTCTTGTAGGCATCTAAATTATAAAGGTAAGTTAGTTTTAAATAATAGATTTTTATGTAGATTTCTTGCCTAAAACAACTACAGAAGAAAAGCAAAATCACTTTTAACAAGTTCACATCACCGAAAATGGTATAATTAAATGGCAATGTATGAAATTCAATTTTTGCTACGGTTTTCAAACACTTTTTGGAATTGTAACTGGCTTTATTACTGAATTTGACTGGGTGATGTGTTCTTATTGGAAAGGTACAGATTACCTATGGAATTGTTGTAAAAGAAAAGCTGATTTGTGTTGTCAATTGTTTCTATTTTCTGCATCAGATACTCTATGTTGAAATGTATAGTACAACCCAAGCTCTATGTTGGAATCCATGTTTGTTATCTGCTTTAACCAAGCTTTTAATATATGCATATATCATCTGAATCTGTGACAAGCTCGTTAATGTATTGAGGTGAATGGATTGGCTGACCTTGTGACCAGTCCGGAGGCATGTACTGGTAGTAGTTTGTCATTCTACGTTTGTATAGCCATTATTTACTGATTGATGTTTTGCAAGGATGCATTTGATATTCCTAACAGCAGAGCAGTGGTCTTAGTGGTATTCATGTATATTCCATCTGGAACGGTCTTTGGAAAAGTGTTTCCCAATTCAGATCATTTTGGCAGGGCCACCTGGATTTTCGCGCACATGTGAACACGGCATTTGGAAATAAACTTTAAACAAGTTTTATATGATATCGAATTTAAATTTTCTTCCATCGCTTTAAAAGTGCTTTCTCTCTTTAGATATATTTATGATCAGATTTCGATAAAACTTGAGATATAGGTTACAAAAATCCCACATAATATCAATGACCAGCAAGATCCACGCATATCAATGAGATGATCTTGTATCTGATTGGCTCAAATTGTTACAACTCAAGAAATTGTATTTTGGTATACAATTTTGAGCAAACTTGGTAAATAAACTTAAATCAGCAAGATGAACAGTTAGATTTATTATGGGCAAGATATGTTCATATCAATGAAGTTCAGCACAGTTAAAATAATTATATATTGTTATGCAGTGCTCTAAGTTTGTTTTTAATTGAAAATACGTGTTCTCCGTATGATGGAAGCTGATATTTACTCTTGAAAATCACAGGTTCGGATTAGACAGAGTTCTTCGTCTGGACGAACATCCATCCACCCCATCTCTTCACCCCAAAATTTAATTCTTTGCATTGTATTCCATAATTTCAGGTCATTCCATTGAGAGAGAGAGAGAGAGAGAGAGAGAGAGAGAGAGAGAGAGAGAGAGAGAGAGAGAGAGAGAGAGAGAGAGTCATTACAGACCCAATATCTTATTGGTAGGGTAATATAAAATAAATGTTTAATTATTTTGTAATCATTAAATCATTTATATTTCTCTTTGGTCTGCACAAGCGTACGTATACGTTACTAGTTCTTAAAAGTGAAACAAACAATATACTGGCTGATTTTGAAAGAATATGTTTACAAAATAATATTCTCACAGATATGTATCGAAAATCCACTTACGACTGCCAAGCTTTGCGATAAACAAGGGACAAATTCTGTTCTCATTTTGACATTTCATAAATTTTAGAAGGATTCATTGCCTTTAACAGGTTCGATAAATATCTTTCACACACGCCTACGAGTAATAATCTTTAGAATATATATTTTAGCAACATTTGTACTGATAATTAAATTGTGCATTATTTATGTGCATTTTGCATAAGTAGTAGGAGAAAGTAAGAATCCGAGCTCAACAACCCCCTCCAGACCTCCAAACAAATACAAAATACCTAGGTAACGTAATAGAAAACCTATTGCAATCAATAATTGCGTTAAGAATCCGAGCTCAACAAATACAAAATACCTAGGTAACGTAATAGAACACCTGTTGCAATCAATAATTGCGCTAAGAATCCGAGCTCAACAACCCCTCCAGACCTCCAAACAAATACAATAGAACACCTGTTGCAAAATACCTAGGTAACAGGTAAAATTTACTTACGTGATCTTCCAGAATAAGCAAAATGATGTGTCAGACTCAATTTTCCAAATCATTACGATTTAGCAGAGCGTGGCGATTGTGGACTAAATTACGCATTAGAATTCTAATAAGGTAAGTGGTATTATACCTCATTACCAACTGTTAATGTCTCAACTGTAGATATCAAAAATATTTCATTATCATGGTGATAGAGGCTAAACTTTATTTTACCGCTGACATAACGACGGGACTCAAACAAATCTTTTATTTGTGATTTGTTAAGAGGGTATTTTTTGTCGATAAAATACACCTTTGACCGATCAAGATCAATTGTAAGTTTGGTATATTTTTGCTGACTAATCGGACAGTGAAAGTTGTTAAATTCCGCTAGCAACTTTTGATACAATTGTTCGAGATAATTAAAATACTCGCTGTCATCAGATCTGATGAGCGAAAGTTTTAACTTGTCACGGGTACCACTAAAGCATATGCCTGATGTTTCATTATTAATTTCAACTGTCAATGGTTTGCCGTCCATCATTAGGTATTTGATTTTGCTACTGTAGCTATTTGTTACTGTCAAATTTTCAAACATTATTTTTAAAGTTTAGATAAAATTTTAGTTTGCAAAGATAATGTCAAATATATCTCTATCATCATGACAATACCCAAGTGCAAATGTATCTACCCCATTTTCGCAATAACGTTTATCATCAAAATTGCTCAAACCGCGTTTGATAAGGACATCTGTTTCGAGCTTATGATGATTTGTCCGAATTGACATAGCTCTTATAAAACTAACACCGCCATCAAGCGCATACTTGTAGTCATCAAATTTTATAAACTTTTTAACAAAATCACGAGGCAGACCTTTTGCTTTTTTTGTTATTTTATTATTGTCTAACAATACGGCATACATTTTACTACGTAATCCGATAAAGTATTTGATAGCGCTCGAGTTCATTTCATCTTTGAACTTACCAATAACCTTTTTATTTGTGTCGTCATGAAATTTACTGTCACGTGGGTAATCAGAAAGATCAAACAGATATCTATTATCATGCATGTCCTGATAGATGTCCTCGCATTCGATTTCATATACGAGCGAATCAGTATCAGTAAATAATAATCTACTAGCCGGCCATTGATTTTTAACAAAATTATAATGAAAATCGTACATCAACCACTTTGATAAATCTAACACTGCAGCTCCAACATAGATCGGCTTGTTTAGTTTTAGATTTGTTTTTCTTCTTTGTATCGCAACAAGATTCTCATTAAAAATTTTCATGCTCACAAAATCATCGTCTGACACAAGTTTGTTTCTGCGATTGACATCATTGACTAGTTCGATATTTACGCGTTTCCTAATATTCTCCATCGTCTTACCAAAAACAGAATTGTTCATCAGTTTGAAAAAGTTTTTCTCAAAATCAGTTTTTGCCGCAGCTCTTCTTGTAGTGTTCGAGTTAATATAACCTCTCATCCACGGTGACTGATTAAATTTTAGTACGCGATGAACTTTTCTCAACACGAGACCAGCATCGACTGCTTGTTTTAAAGCTTTGTAATGCAAAACATAATTACGTTTATGAAGCAAATTTGGTACTAGTTTCTTTACCATAGAATGTTGTCTTGGTAATGCTGACGCTTGTTGTTCTTCTGATAACAAACTATAATCTATGACCATCGATTCCGCACAGAAAGGATAATCGTTATGTAATTTGTGTAGCGAAGTTGGATAATCGAGATCAACTTCAACGAAATACGAAACATCGTCGGATATCTTTTTTTCTGTCTCTGATAGAAATTGATCAGCCGTGATCCAATGAAATCCACCAAACGGCATTGATTCTGCCATCGAATACCCGTACAAGTTATTGCAATCTAGATAAACTATATACTTCGAAGGAAGGTCAGGATTATACTCTTTCAAATATTTGTTGTTTGCTTCAGCATATTTCTTCGTTATCACGCTAATACCGCCTCGGATACCTTTTTCAATAAAATTGAACATATCAACATCAGTCAGTAATTCCAACCTTACCTTACTAAACTTTAACAGAGCATCCCATGACAGTCCGGGGGCAGAATAATACCAGCAAGGATCTAGTTCGTAATTATTATAACTCACTTCTCGAAAACTTTCAAAAACATCTGCTAATAATAACACGTCAGATTTCAAATACAAATCGTGATAATCACCAAAAGTCTCACAATCAAACTCTTTCCAAATATCTTGTGCATACTTGTACTCGTCATCAGTTATATTTTCTTTTTTAAGTTGCGAGTAAAATTTGTCTTTGCTAGGTAAAGATGTTTCATCAAATTTACTCCAATCGTCGAGATATTCGTATGGAAAAACTCCTTTTTTAGCTAATAGATTAAATTTATCTCCAAAACAGTCTCTTAGGTTATCAAATTTACTACAACCTTTCACTAACTCATCTAACGGGGCTGCCATAAACTGCAGGCTGTCAATAAAACGCAATTTACCTAGCGTAACTGACATATACTTTTCAAAATTATTTGGAATGCATTTGATGACATTATTGAGTTTTAGATGAGCTTTTATCTCAGGATCACCAAAAGCTTCTACGATGATGTGACTATCATATCCTCGAAAATTGTGAAGAATAACTGGAATAAAATCTGGAGCGTGAAATTTTAAATTACACTGGTCATGAGCCGCTCCACGATACTGTCCGGTCAAATGGCAATGGTCACGTACTTTTTTGTTGTCAGGGTCAAAAGCTTTTTCACAAATATAACAAATTTTCGCTTGCTCGTGAGCAGATTCTTGTTGAGGTGTTAATTTTAACATTGGAGTTACTTTTTTCAAACGATAAGTAATATTATCAACTTCATTAATCAACTGCTTGAGAAGCCAGACAGCTGGATTTTTACCTCGATAGAGTTGGATTGGTTTAGATAATCTCGAATCAGCGCAACAAACTACCTTGTACGCTACTCCACATGGAACATGATTTTGAATTTTTCTTGTACTCGATTGGTTAGGATCATTTTCTACGCCAAGTACAGGTTGAAGTAAGCATTCGAAATCGACGTATATGACGAAAGGAATTTTTAGTTTGTGATTATGATGGACAAACTGTAACACGCTATCTTTTTTAGATGGCATTGTTATTCTTTGTACGTCACTACAGTACTGCAAATGCTTTTGTAATGTTTCATTGTCTCTACAACCGTGCAAGCAGCGATAACAAAAGAACTTTTTGTTGTTATTTTTATTATACTGTCTTCCAACTAGTCTGTTAAAGTTTTTGATCCAAATGTAATGATTTTTATAAAACAGTAAATTGATAGTCGATTGTGAAGCTTTTTCTGAAATATACCTCGGATAGACATTTTCTTTTTCATCTAATCCGAAAACGTTAATCGAAATATTATTTTGCTTTTCAAACTTTGGTATTTGATTTTCTGCCACTGGAAAGTCAATACCAGCACAATTTAATCTTGACACGTGACTGATATACTTCTCAACACGATCAGCATTTTTTTCTGCTGGAAATAGCGCGGAAAGAACAGCCCATTGGAAACATTTGCTATCGACGTTTTTTATGTTTATACAGCACTGTTTATTTTTTATTTTTGGTGGCAGGTCGATATACGAACTACCGCGTAATGCGTCATATTTCATCGTGTGAAACAAAATTTCCTTGATCATTTCAAACTTCCAACCCGAACCTAATTCGGTAAATTCTTCTATTTTTTTCCAAATTTCTTGGTGTATTTCATTAGATAGTGACAAAAGATCACTACCAAGTAAAACACGTCTAGATTTTGCGTTGATGTAAGGGTCTGCAATTTCCTTGTTAGTAGATTCTTCCGTCACAAGTAGTTTTGAAAATATAACGTGATATTGCACTAACAATCTTAGACCCTTGTGTTTTTCAAGCTCACGTTTTACAGTCATCTGTAGCAGATGAAAGAGATTTGTTTCAGAAAAATTTACTAAAACGTTTTGATTATCAAACTGATAACTATTGTCAAAACCTGTAAAAGCAGTCGCTATTTTAACAGGTTCTCCCATAAGTCTCTTCTTGGCTATATCACGCAATTTCAACATCGCTATACTATAGTCTAATATCTAATTGATAATTTACCGCACACTGCGCATGCGCTAGAAAAACAATTAGAGATAAAAAAATATCACCTATAATATAATGACAGTAAATCTGACAAGCGCACGTGAGCAAGAGGAATATCACGTTTACCAAAAGTACAATCTGTACGCTGGAAATGTATTAGGTTCGGTTATTAATATCATTACTGGAATATCTGTTGGTAAAGCAACGCCAGCGGGTTATACGATTAGTGTAAAGGGAGATAATACTGAAAGAATTACGATGTTTAGAAAAGATTTTATTTACACGTTATTTTGCGATGACATTCCAGAGGGGAAACGAGTATATCATTATAACGGTAAAGTCACTGATGATAATATTGAAAATTTATCCTTACAAGATGAGTTTCAGCCGCATCCGGTCTTTGATTTATACGAGGCTAACGATCGTGGTATTATAAGAAACAGAAAAACGAAAAAAGTTCTTAATAATATGAGCAATATGGGATATATCAGTGTGACTGTTAGAGGAACATCGACAGATCGAGTTTGTTATACTGGTCATAGGTTTGTTTACGAGGTGTTCAACGGATCTATACCCAATGGTCTGGTTATTAATCATATCAATAATGTAAAAACAGACAATCGATTGGAAAATCTGGAGCTAGTGACCCAACAGGAAAATGTGAGAAAAGGACGAGGTGGTGGTATTAATTTTAGATGCCCAATAAAACCTGTTATTTCGTTAAACCTTGAAACGGATGAGGAGATCAAATTCAAATCAATTACAGCTGCGGCGAAATATTATAATATAAATCCCAGAGCAGTAAAATTTGTAGCTGATGGAGCAACAAAATCAGCTTTTTCAAACAAATATGATGCTAGTATTATTTTTAGATATAATGATTAATAATATTTTGTAATTCGGTTTTAGTCAAACAATGATGAGCAAATGCTATAATATCATCGCAATCAAATTTTAGCGTCGTTACTGCACTTTCATTAATTTTATTTTTTTCTGCTTCTGTTAGTAATATTTTATGAGAATCACCTTGCATTACAATAACGTCAACGGAATATGAACTATAACCTGACAAGCATTTTCTTACCGCTTCGGTTAGTTCGTGGTAGTTTATTATATTAACTTTTTGGTGATATTTGACCTTGTCAGTCATCTTATAACAACAAATTAGATAAAAATTATATTATAATATGGATATGATGAAACGACTCGTTCAACTATACGAAGAAGATACTAGCGACAAAGTCGCCAGCGATATCAGCGATAAGGTCTCAACAATCTCTAATGATATGATAGACAAATCCATTGGTTATAACGAAGATGATATTTTATATAACAACGAGTCTGATGATGGTGAAATAGTCACCGTCGTTAACAGATATAATTATAGCAGACCAACCACTGGAAAATATAATGTCAAGTATCACATTGCTAAAAAAATTATAAAATTTAATTTTACCGTTACCGAACAGCAGGTATTTTTGCAGTTAATCAGACCTTTTTTAAACATTAAAATTCCAGACCGACAGAAAAATATAAAATTTGATTTCATCTTTGTTAAGATTTTTAATCTTATGACGATCTCTGACGATCGCAGACAATATCTAATATCATTATGTAAACCAGTAAAATGCAAATCTATCAAACGAAAGTATGAGGAAATTTATAATAGCATTATTTCACAGTCGATAAAATCGACCGGGTTGGAATCCAGCTGTTAAATTTATCACTATACCCACGCCATTTGACTAAACTTTTATCTCCTTTTTTCCTAATCACTTTTTCGATAACGAAAACATCTTGTTCAGTTTTTTGTAGTTCTTGTTCGTAAAAACTACCTACTATAGGCTCACCTGCCAGATCTTTTAACGCGTACGTTACAGGTATTGTTAAGAGTACTTTATCAACAACAAATACTTCTTCGCTCCAGTTTGGAGTAAATCCTTTTTCAAATATCTTTTTAGTCAAAGAGATTCTAACTTTATCACCGACCTTAAATTTATGTCTGCGGTACATGTTTTCGTTTGCTAATATGGGATTTTTGATAGCGTCATTGGGTGACATTTTGATGGTTCGATGTTTCGTGTTATTATATTCGCCTACGATTTGAGAAAGGTCATCGATGTACCTGTTGGTGTTTTTGGCTGTCATATGTTTGTGTAATTTTTCGTTTAGCGTGCGATTAAATCTCTCGACAACAACGCTTTTGCCTTCGTTTCCTGTAACGTATTTTTTAATATTATTTTGTTCTAGAAACTGCTCAAACTTTTTGTTAAAAAACTCGGCTCCATGATCAGTCCAGATTTTGTTTGGTTTTCTTTCGGTACTCGTTATTATCTGTTTTAACGCATCAGTGATTGACGTTCCTGTTTTATCTGAAACTGGCACACTAAAAGCGTATTTGCTGAAAACATCTATAACGTTAAACAAATACTTCTTTGGAGCGCCATCAGCGCCAACGTTAAACTGAGCCAGATTGGATACATCTACCAAATCTATTGCCCAGATATCATCTACAGCGTTTGCAACAACTTTACGTCTCGGAAACTTTTTTTTTTAGGTCTGTGTAGTTCGACTGCAAGATCATCGTATAATTCTTTTCCGAGTCGAGACTCTCCGAGTCCAAGTTTATATTTTGCTCCTATCATTCCTTGAACAAATCTTCTATCAAAACGTTCTCGTAGATTTGTTGGCTCCATATCATATAATTCGTCTAACATTACTTTATCACAATCTGCTTTCGAGTTTTCATGATCACGATAACAGATATCATGACGCATTGCTATTGCATCCACTTGATTATAAGGCTCTTGGCCTGGCAATGGATTGTCGTTTTCATCTAGTTGTTGGTCTAGCGGATTGTAAGGACCTGTATAACGATGACCAGGCAAAGTCCAACCGCCTTTTGGTTTTGGTAATTTACCAATAATTTTATGTATATCTATACCTAACCCTATTATTTCTCTGTTGTTACAACGTTGACAGTACGTAATGATTTTATCTTGTTCTATGCAAAGATCTTTGTCACAATCACAATTGCATTTCATTTTATTTTATTTTGTTTCATAAGATTAATCGTCGATCAAGATAACTCTATCAACGCTAGATCCTACTTGTTTTTTCAAAAACATACTTTTCTTTCTACCACAGATTGCACAAATACTTTTTAACATCGTTCTATTATTTTTCGTTTTTTCCGTCATCTCATCCTTGTTCTCTGTTTTAGTTTTGCATTTGAGACAGTATGTTGACATTATTATATCAAGGAGTTTAGATAAAATTGATTGCAATATTATCATTCGCATGAGAAGGAAGCTCATCAAATTGTAAAATAAACTTTAAAAAGTTTTTACTTCCAGAGCTTTTACTCTGGCGCATTTGTCTGACAAACATGATACAATAATAACCACAAGCTGATGTTCCAATCGGCTGTAGTTGATTAGACGAATAATTTATTTTATCAAATTTTTTAAAAATATATTTTTTTATGAGATCGCTTGGAGGAAGTCCGAACGAATCAAAATAATTGTTATCGTGGACAGCAACCCAGTGGGTGCCAGAGCCATCATTGAAGTTTTCAATATTTACAACACAAGAACCGCCTGTTGGTACGTCATCGAGTTCATCTTTGGAAAATACTCCTCGAAATCCAACAACGTCCTTCAATTTTTCAATGATGTCAAAATTGCTCAATAACGTCTGGTCCCTGGTAGAGTTAATCCGCGTCCGATTCCTAGTAAGTTTGGCAGCAGACTTCCCGCTAGTCCCGCTAGAAGTGGAGCGAAAGGAATAATTCCTCCTTGTTTTGTTTGTTTGCGTTTTGTTGTTTTCTTTTTTTTCGATGATTTTGTTTTTTTCGGCGACTTTTTCGTTGGCATTTTATTTTATACTGTTACATAAAATTAACGATAGATTTGTTTGATACCACGACCTTCGACTGCTTTCTTTGTTGCGCCAGAGACTGCTCCTGACGCAGCCGCAAGTCCAAGTGTACCAAGTACTGGTAAAACTTTGCTAGCTATTATTGATAACGCTGGTCCAAAAAATCCACCTTCTTTTGACATTGCAGTTACCTGAGAAACAGATAATTTCAACACAAATGGTTTTCCTTTGTCGAGTTTATTGATTTGTTGTTGCGTTAGCATGACTTTTACTGCAATTTTATTTGAAGTTTCCGGAGAGATCATCAAAGAAACAGAGCTGCGTTTAGCAACAGCTGCTGATAATTTTTCAACTTGACCAGATGTTAGGTATATTTCTCGAGTTGTGTATTTGGTTTTCATAATGTTATATCCAAGTTGTTAGATTAAACTTGTACTGTCATTCTTCCTTTGATTGAATCGATGGTCAGAAATCGATCACTAACCAATAGCGCGTATACGTTATACTGTTCACCTGGCACAGCGCCCAGTGTCCACGTGACCTCAATATCTGCAGTCGATCCCACAACACGCTCCAAATGTTTTGATACGTCAAAATAAAAGATGGGATAGAGCGTTCGAAACTCATCTATTGATATTTGAGATCCACTGTCCGCGTTCTGATATTTTTGCATTGCTTCCATAAGATACATGTACGGCCGAGAGATGTTTCTGGTGGCGTCTTCGGCAAAGTTACATTCGATTGCACGTTCGGGATACTGTTTGGAATTTACTCTCACAAATATTCGTCTAACGTCTGGGTTATCGAATATGGAGTTGTTTATTTCCTGATTGTTACGACGTGCTTGTCGTTGAAATACGACGAACAAGTGTCGCGGTAGTTGTTCGCTGGGCGTGGTCGTTACACGCCATGTGTAATCAGTCGCGTTGGGAATGGCTGTTTGATAAATCCTGTTCTGTTGGAAGTGTATCTTTTTTGTAAAGGTGGCTAGTAAAGATTCGAGCTCCATCATTTTAGCTAATGAAGGGACAACCCGAGGCATCCACAATGCTAATCTTGTAATAGAAAACTGTCCCTCAGCCACTCCACCGGCGTGTATTATACAATCGTTTTGATCAGCTCGATCTAATATAAGCGTATGTTTTATTCCTCGAAACACTTTGTTATAATCACGGCAAAATCCAAAGATTGTACTTAACGGAAGCATCATCGTTATTTGGCAAGATTCTGCGGCAAATGCTTTTCGTTTGGTAAATCCCTCGTTATATCTTATGTTACGTGCACTAATAACACCGTTTATTAAATTTAACATTGCAACACCATCTGCGGCTGCATCTGGTGGAGTTATACCAAGATTACGACAAGCGGCAATAAGTGAAGCTCTTGTGGCGTTTGCATCAGCAGCTGCACCTGGTGCGGCTATACCAAATTTGTTAGCATTAGCAATAAGAAAATTTCTTACAATTATAACATCTGCAGCGGCATCAGCTCCATGTATAATAACACCTCTTGAAATAAACTCGCTCGACACAGTTGTCCCTAGTCCAGTATCTTTGAACCACATCATATTTGTGGCTATTGATCTGGAATAGTCATCGCTAAACGAAACGATGTTTAGTATTGTACTCGCTATGGGTAAGTGCATCGAAATATCTTCTACGGTTTGATTGGCCAGTTGGTATCGTGCACTCTTAAACAAACTCCAACCATTATTGACGAGAGCGATTTCTACATTAGCTGCAATATCAACACCTGCTGCATCTAATATTCGGCCACGCACTTCTAACATTGCCTTATGGGGTAGTAGAAACACGTCCTCGTCTCTTGTGTTAAAAGTTCTAACCCCGGTTTTATTCGGTTCGTTCGAGTTCTCATCAAGATACTCGACATACTCTAATTCTGTTACAGCATCGTCAGTATCAATTTCTTCTGCAAAGTCGAGATAGTTTTTAGCTGACATTTATTTTATAATCGTTACACAAAATTAAAAGGCAGCAGGGGTCATCGGTTTTGTCTTCTTTACAAGTTTACGTACTATTTCTTCACCACTCGGCGACAATAATTTTTTTGTTGTAGCTATCATAGCTCGTTTTGTTTCTTCTGTTGGCGCAATATCTGATATTACTCGTTTTATTTCAGACACCGTAGGTGTTGTTGAAGGTCCTTTAATCTTATCAGCAATCTTTTGCCCTACTGCAGTGCCTGCTGAAGATGCCGCCCCTGTAGCGAAAGCTTTACCGGCGTCAAGTGCAATGGGCGCTACTTTACGCGCGATTCCTGGAATATTCTCTGCAATTGTTGTAAATATATTTCCAAAAAATCCACCTATAATTTTTCTTCGATAAACTTTTCTTCGTCTCATTTTATAAAATTATGTACACAAAATCACATGCCTAGGCAGTGCGTAGGTGTAAGTAATACGTGACTATCTCGTTGTTCACGTCTATTTGTCGTCCAGATTGGTCTGTGAGTTGCATTGTAATGCTTGTAATTTGATTCTCAGGTGTTATTGGATAGTAGATAATCTGTCGCGGATTGATTTGCATGAGAGAACCCGGTGGGACTTCTGGTGAGAAACTGTAGATCGTTTGCCCGCGGTTGCCTTTTGACGTATAAGATCCAGATGCGATAGAGCAATTGATGAGTATTGTATTTACTTCTGTAATATCTACTGGTAGTTCTCCATCAAATGTCAAAGATTTATCTTCACCGGTGGTATAGTATAAAACTCTAGTAAAACCTAACATCTTTCCAAAACTTCTTTCTTCAAAGAGGACTTTCATATTTCTTTTCACTGTTATCCTAGCTCGTAAGGTGTTATAATTCGCCGCTAATTCGAAATTATCAGCATTCCCACCAGCTTTTGTTAGAAGCTCTTTTATTGTTCTGTTTAGATCAGTAATGTTATAAGCTCCTTGTGGAATCTGTAGTTTGTATTGTATATCAATAAACTCTTTTTGTGATGTTGGAGATTGTTTAACATTAACGATTAAAATTTCATCATTAATCCCAGTTTTAATATTCGGCATGGCGTTCCAACAAGTACAAGAAATTAATCCAATCTCATACTGTTTTGCAGGATCTAGTTCTATTGGTGGGTTGTAATTTACTGTAAAATTCGCGCTGTTTCCTGTTATTTGTGACGAATCAAGCAATAATGTTGTTTGCATTATACTAATATTTTAGATAAGATCGCGGTGTAAAATTTCGTACTCGGATGATGTTAGTAATCCACTCGATCTTAGATGATCAAGTATATCAATAATTTCGTTATCAATCTCTACACTTTCATTACCAGCTTCTTTAGAGGATATCAACAGCATTAGCCGATCGACTATGTCTGCGTTTGATGTAAATATTTTCACACCTTTTCCTCTTTTTTCTGGTAATCTTTTATCTCGATCATCTTCGTATTTATCAAACAATCTTTTAAAATCCCAACCTTTTTTATAACCTTTTGGTTTATTTCGATATCGTTCTGATGTTTTAAGAAAAACCTCAGCAATAATTCCTTCTCTAATATAATTGAGTAATGTTGGAATATTTCCTTCATCTTTTTGATCTTTAATTTCTTCATCAGCATGTAAACCATTTTTTATAATTTCTCTTAATTTTTCTATCAAATTATCATACTTTTCTTTTGGCCAATCTCGAATACTATTAATATTAGTGATATCATATTTTTCCATAAACTCGTTATACTCGGAATCGCCTATTTCTACCCTAGCTTTCTTTCTATAAAATATGATAGTATCCTCAAGAGGCATTATTTTTATCATACTTTCTTGTAAGGTTTTTTGTTTCTCAGCTAATTCCTCAGTTTGTTCTGACACTTTTTCTATTAACCTCCTTAACTCGTCGGGATTAACAGCCTTTGTTGTTATAGCTTGCTGAAGTGCAAGAGGGTTGTTTATTAATCTATCAAATTCAACCTGTCGTGCAATAGGATCAACAATGTCTCTTACAAGTTCTTCTGCAATTTTTTTATTTTCTTCTTTCGATCTTTCTCCTAGTAAACCAAACAAACCCTTTTCTTTCATTTTTGCTAGTTCTTCTGGAGATGATGTTTGTATTTCTGGCTGCTTGCCAAGCATCGCCTCAGTAACAGGTTTGAAAAATTTGGTTCTTTCTTCTTCTGCTTGAACTTGTCCACGTCGAGCTTCTTCCACCTTTTTCTTAAAAGCCGCTCGAGTTTCGAGAAACTTTTTTAGTAATTCGATTTTCTGTTGATGTTTGTCCATTATTTTTATACGCTTTACAAAATTATATCATAGAAACGTCTCAAGGCAACAACGAAACATCTTGGTTGGATCACGCGCTAGCTTGTCAAATAAAAAGAAACTATATCGATCTTTAGTTGCTCGATGATATAATTCGATAAATTTATCTTTTGTAACATCACCACATTGTTCGTTTGCAATATTTCTCACATCCACATTATCTAGTCCGGGAAATAATATGAAACAACCCGTATTTCGCCTAATAAACCTATCAACATTATAAAAACCTTGGGCAAGATAAACAGAATTGCATCTTTTATTACGTGATAGTGAAAAATATGATCTAATCTTGTTCATTTCCTCATTGTTTAGCGGAATATCATCAAAGACGATTATCTTCTGCTCTGACGAATCGAGTTCATTCACTGGAACGAGTTCTTCTGGTTGTTTTATCAAAAATATATCATCACCAATGCCAAGTTCATCACGAAGTTTATCATTATACTCGTTTAATAACTCGTATTTGTCTTGTTGGGGGTTGATGGTGTAAATATACACCTTATCATAGTTAAAGTTATTATTGAGTAAAAGATTTAATAACAAATTTGTTTTACCAGATCCAGTTCGCCCAACAATAAGATAATGACAGTCTGGAAGTTCATTGTTATGTTTATGCTTCACCAATCGCTCGGTGTCAAAGTTTATTATCTTCGCCATCGTATAATTTTATGTTATATTAATCCAACAATTTTGTGTAGAACGGTATGTATAATGAGCTACTATACAAAATTTGGAACATTAGCAGTAGATTTATTAACAGAAGGTTACCAGGGTGACTTATCCAAGTATGCGACTCTTGATAAGCTCAAAAATGAAATCAACAATTTGTTAAACGTTGCAAGTGTAGATCCAAATGAAGTTGTAGTTTTCCAGGACAAACAAGGACGATTAAAGACGAGTAATGTACAACTATCAGATGTACTAGTACGAAATCCTACTGCAGTTGCTAATAATATTGTTACTTTTAACAATCAAGGTAAGATAGAAGATTCGGGTAGGTCAGTTAACGATTATGTTAGAAAAGCAGGTGATTTATTTACGGGAAACATTGTTATGAACCAGAACAAGATCACATACCTTGGAAACCCAACTGAGGATAATGACGCTGCTACTAAGAAATATGTTGATGATCAGGAATCAAAGTACGTGTCGGTGCATGGCGGTATAATGCGTGCATTTCTCAACATGAACAATAATGGCATCAATAATCTTAGAACACCAGAATCTGATTTTGATGCTGTAACAAAGAAATATGTTGATGATATCAACAATGAAATCACCAAGTTCAAAACTGATTTTACTAATCACATCACCACGTTTTTAAATTTTCGCAGAAACATAAACAAAACCAATAACGAATTTTTTGGAAGTCCGCCGTCTGTTGATATTACACTCGATAATATTAACACAAAACTCAACGATATTATTAGTGGAATTCCTAGTATTGTTGAGAAAACAAGTATGATTAAAATTCCTCACAAGCAGATTAAAAATATTGTTTATACTGTTGCTTCTGGAATGTCTACTTGGTCGCCGCAAAATAACACTCTCAAACATACTGCAGAGGTCACTGGTGTGTATAGATTGTCCGTGTTTAGCAGTGCAAAGTTTAATATATTTACATTATTTCCATGGCGTCACTCGACTGATAATTTCTCTGGAACTGTGTCTATTGTGTTAAACAAAGATGTTGAAGAAACTTTTATGCTAATAGCTGATGACAAAAAATTAACTGCTGCGTCATATTGGTATTGTCTGGAATTTGTGGCTGAAACACCTCAACTAGTTACTTAATCAAGCCTGAGATTATGTGAACAAATATTATAATGAAAAAAAGTATAGTTGATTTCAATCATATTTCAAAAGATATTCCAGGACAGGATGTTGACGCACTAATACAATACTACAAATATTATCATAAAAAACTTTGGTGCGTTAAAAAATGCTACAAATATTATAACAAAATACTTCGAGTAATATCATATCTACCCTTGTTAATGACTAGTTCTGGCATAATTTCAAGTGGTATATCATTAAACCCGTTTTTGTTAATCATATCCGGTGTTGGTGTTTCTCTTACAGCAGCTTGTAAAAAAGTTGAACCTAAAATTTCGATAAAAAAGCACGGCTGCTTAACATCAATTATAACTTACAAAAAACTACTTGATCAAATAAGATCTTACCTACGAGGAGTAAAATATAGTATGGACGATTTAATACGTGAATTTCGTATTATTGACAACATGTTAACAGATATTCTTCCCATGAGGATCAGCAAATATGAGAAAGATTATCAAAAGAAGTATGATATAACATAAAATTTTATATAATACCACTTACCTTACTGGAATTCTAATGCGTAATTTAGTCCACAATCGCCACGCTCTGCTAAATCGTAATGATTTGGAAGATTGAGTCTGACATATCATTCTGCTTATTCTGGAAGATCACGTAATTAAATTTTACCTGTTACCTAGATATTTTGCAACAGGTGTTCTATTGTATTTGTTTGGAGGTCTAGAGGGGTTGTTGAGCTCGGATTCTTAACGCAATTATTGATTGCAACAGGTGTTTTATTACGTTACCTAGGTATTTTGTATTTGTTGAGCTCGGATTCTTAACGCAATTATTGATTGCAATAGGTTTTCTATTACGTTACCTAGGTATTTTGTATTTGTTTGGTGGTCTGGAGGGGGTTGTTGAGCTCGGATTCTTACTTTCTCCTACTACTGCATAGCACAGAAAATGGTACTCATACTGGTAAGGAATTTGATAGGCGTTGTGCTATATCTCCATCACTAAAAGCGGACAGTAATACGTGCAGTCTTGATATTTACAATTTTGTCTTGACGTGTGTCCAAAAGTTGAACTACACACTAATTAGCAAGCTTCAATGTAGCATTTCTTTTAAAATGTCACTAAAAAGAACCTAAAAACAATGCTGATCTACCTACCCCATGCACAGTGGTTAGAGCGTCCGCCACCGGATGCGGGAGGTCGCGGGTTCAAACCCCAACCGAGTTGCAACAAAGACAGAATGGTACTAGCACCGGGCTCAATAGGAGCTTAGCATTAAGAGGTTAGTGTCATGACAGGTCGGTCTGGTGTCAGGATGATGTGACTGAGTAGGACATCATCCAACATGTCTGCGAGTAGCATAGTGGCATTACAATACCCCCTGGGACGATATAGGGACAAGATTTATAGGGGCAAGGGAATTTGCATTACACGACTCCCTGGGCTTATATAGGTACACAAATATTTGGGTCTGTTTAGCGACAATAAGAATGGAACAGGTGGGGTGACGTCGGGTCAATGGTAACTATGTTGCAAGTGGAGGATGGTATGGAGCAGGTTAAGTGACGTCACGTCATTGATAACAATGTTGCAAGTAGCTGACCTGAATACGCGGCTACCTATGTAGTAGTCCGAGTTTCCTCTGACCCTTGACACCCCATTTTTGATATTTGGTTTTTTATGTTGGGTAAACTCGGACTATTCAAACGCATGGCCAAGTGGTCTAAGGCTTCCACCACTACTGATCACGTCACTTCTGTCCGCGTGTGTTCGAGCCTCAGACTCGGCCAGCGTAGGTATGTGAGAAATCTTACCAGTGGGTTCTCATGATTTTTCCTCCCCTGTGCGTGTGTGTGTGCGTGCTTGCGTGTATGTATGTATGTATGTATGTATGTATGTATGTATGTATGTATGTATGTATGTATGTATGTATTTTAAACAGGTTTGCATAATCAGACTCGTATTATGTAAATGATCCTTTCATTGGAAAGATAGGCATCTATCTGGACGCTGCTTTCTTCCCTATCTCGTCATGAATTTAATTCATCTAAGCAAAGTGGAGATGATATATCTGTCGCAATTTTTGGGTATTAGGCCTGAAACTTTTGCTTGGCATTGAATATCCTTGATAATGCTGGTGTGCCGTTCACTCTCATCCATCCATCCATCCTTCCATCCATCTATCCATACATACATATAACATACATACATGCATGCATGCATACATACATACATACATACATACATACATACATACATACATACATACATACATACATACATACATACATACATACATACATTTGAGATAACCGTTATTAGTCTCTCATTCCCTGACTAGCTTCTGCTATTTAATATAGATTTCAAATTATGAATGACAAAGAGATAGATATAAAATAATGTTCAGGTTAATTTTGATTTTCAACTTTTACTATCAGCAAACAAACTAGCAATAATGGTGATAATTGATAAATTTATATCGATTGTTTATTAAGTTGAACGAAATCTGGGAACTGAGAGTAAACAATTCATTTCACAGCGACGGTCATTTATAATTGTTGGTGCGAGTACCATGGAAAGAAAATGAAGAGGACTGAAGATAAACAAAATGGGTGTTTTACCACTTCATAATCCAGTCCTCTTTTAGCTTTCTTTTAATGCAGTCATTACTTTAAAGTCATAAAAAAAACTGCCTTGCCTGTACACAGAAGATTTATTTCCTTGAAAGTGACCTCAATGGGGAATACAATTGAGCCTACAAATACGCTAAAAAAATATTCAGTCATTTCATACCAGCACCCAACTTGTATGCTGCAAGAAAACTAAATGTCAGAGCATTTATTTGTCATTGGAATAGATATCAGGCCCTTCCATCATAAAATTTTGACGAGCAATAAGGATTACTGCACACTTGGAAATATGCAAGCTTTTTGATTGATAAAATTATTCTTGAGCTAGATTTGGAGTCAGTAAAATGTTATGATGGAGGAGCCAGAAATTTGTTTTCGCACCAGAGTTGCTAGGAGCCATACATTTGTTTTCGCACCAGAGTTGCTATTAACAACAGCAGAAATGGCAAAGCATTCAGTTATTTAGAAAAGCAGGATGTGTGTTCTTTGGTATTTGTTTGAGTATTTGGTTCATATACGACATCGTTGCAAATCTCGTCTTATGCAATGCAATAATTTTTAAACTATAAGAGGAAGTTTCACATTATCAAAATAAGGAATCATGAATAGTGAAGAAACACTAAATTGTTCAATGAAAAGTTATCCATCTTTTTATATACTAACTCTGAAATTAAAAGAATATGATTAAACCCGTCTTTCACTTTTTAAACCACCTTTGACCATACTTGATAAATCATTTAGATGCAGAGATAATTCGAAGCAAAGTCTAGTGGTTAGAGCGTCCGCCTCGAATGCGGAGGTCGCGGGTTCGATCCGCGGTAGTCATACAATTGACTTTAAAAAATGGTACTAAGAGCTGTTTCGCTAGGTGCTCAGCATTGCATTATGAGGTTAGTGTTAGGACTGGTCGGTCTGGTGCCAGAATAATGTGACTGGCTGGGACATCATGCTACATGTATGTGGCATGATACCCCAGTGCTTGATGACAATAGACTGCCAGACCGCAGACATAGCAGCGACGAGAAAGCTACATTTAAAACGATAAAGCTACATTAAAAATACAAATATCACACACACACACACACACACACACACACACACACACACACTGACTATACGTCTATTTTTATTTCTTTCTATACATGTTTTTATTAACTTTCCTTTAACACAGGATTGCTTCTTACATACGGTAACCACCTTCACCAGACGTTCACCAAACTTTACAAACAAGTTCATCTCTAAGAAAGAAAAAGACGGTGTTGGGAGCAATATGTCAATATCACTTCTGCTCCATAACAGTATAGTTCTGCGTCACAGACCTGGATTATTTAGGTTGTCTTACACTTGTAGCGATGAAAATGTCTAATGGCTTTGAGTTCATAAGGTCAGTGGTGATGGTCTGACTGACAAAAACAATGACAAATACTACATCACAGACTTTTACTCTCCAAGTCTTTTGGAACTGGAAATTATGGAAATTTCTCGACAAAATTATAAAATAAATATTTGTATCTGATAGTCTATCTTAAGTCTACGTCAAAATTCACCCAAATCCACATACAAATTATACTAAATCCACCCAAATCTATACCTAACGTACTCTTGATTCATGCAATGTACAAATTATGCTATTTAAATATCATACGTTACACGAGAGTATCAATAATGTTAATAAATTTCATTAGCGTATTTGCCAGCCAAGGTCCCTATATGATAGTCCTATTTACACCTTGGCGGATTAAACAGATGTATTGATGCTTTGTCCAAGCAACATCTATTGGATTTGACGAGTGGCCTCCCTTAGTGTGTAATGCCAACTCAAATACAAAAACTATTCCAGATACAGTTTTACATAGATTAATCAAATACAAAACATTGTTATTTAATGTAAGCCATTTAGTTTCCATCTGGTACCACGTGGAGGTGTAACAAGTGATTATTGATCTGTAATAAGTTTAATAACCACCAAGCAATTCAGCAGCCTTTTTGCTTATTTATTGCCTAATTTAAAGTAATAAAAGTTAGAAACAATTTTTGTCTCTTTTCCTGACCTACTTATCGTTTTAGTCACTAAATAGAAACAAATACATTTCGTTTGGAATTACCAGATTTATTACCCGAGGGAAAATGGATGTGTACATCTTAAGGGGTGGAATAAGTAGATAAGCAAAAATATTTTGGATTAAAAAATTTCAAGACGATTGCTGATATCTATTTTATCACATTTAATTTAAAGAACTGATATTTTCTTACCCTTTATCGACTTTAATGATACAGTATAGGTTTGTTTAATATATGATACCTACTTAACATATACCTTGTCTATTACGCTTATCAAATGTTTATTTGTTTATTTGGGATATATTTTAGGTGGATTTCGTGTATATTGTGTCGATTCAGTTGAATTGGATGAATTGGGTTTGATTTCGGTGTAGTTTACTGAGATTTGGCTGGATTTGGATGTTTCGTAAAACCATCAGGAAGGTAAGAAACCGTTGCCCAGTGATAGGATGACAGTTTGATAATATTTATTAGTCTCAACAACGATGGTTTTATTTTTTCCACTTTGAATAATAGTCTCGATGTTAAAATTGCATACCTGATTTAACTTGAAATTCATTGGGTTGTGAAATTTAGTTATATGTATGCTGAATCTGATTTTGTAAAAAAAAATATTTTTAAAGATCACTAGGGTTGAATATTTCAGAGTTTCAGAGACGGTAGGCACATAGCCTTCAAACAGAAAATAACATAGAGAGAATAAATCATTTCGAACTTTGGTGTCATTAATATTCGCACATTCATTTGAAAGATATGATCCAATTATGCAACTGGTAAATATCTCTATGCACTGCATGATTACGGTAAAGTTATACCAATAATTAACACAAGATCAACCGTGAAAAGAATTATCTAGTGCCCAACATTTTACACTTGGTATATTTCTTTATTCAACTTCCATTGGAACATTTTTCAATGTCAGATTATTCTACAGAATAACAAACACGGACGAA
>JAEAOA010000932.1:0-144365 GCA_016746295.1 Potamilus streckersoni | reverse complement strand
TTATAATTCCGGTTGTTATCAATCTAAAGGAGCGGCGATCGAAATTCTCGACCATAATTTTCACGGTTGGGGAGTCGATGATAGGGATTTTCCTTCGAATAAAACCGTTAAATACTACACCGGCGATATGTTTAAGTGGATCAAATCGAATATGTTGAACACTCCGGTCAACGTTTGGTTATTCCGCGGCGGTAACGAATATGATCAATTTGTTACATCACAAGGAGAGATTTATCGAGAGGAAGAATTACAAAACGAGATGATCGAATTTGCTAAAAGGTACGTCGATGAATCCGCCGCGGAGAAATTGACTCGAGTGAGTTTTTCGGTTGCGTCTGTCGCGTATCAAATAACTAAAGAACGAAATTCTTGGGCACCGACTAAAAAAAAGTTTATCAATGACGTCCGCGATAGTTGCATTGAGTATTCACACGGTGGTCTATGGAACCGCGAGTATGAGTTAGATGATTCTATTAAATCCGTCGATATGGTCGCGTGTTATCCGGGAAGTTTTCTCGGCGGCGGAGAATGTCGGGAATGGTTTAATCGATTTGGTATTCCCGGTAGTAACATGATCAGAAGATCCGTTAACGGACCACTGCCTGAGTATGATCTAACAGGATTTGCTAAAGTTGTACGCGCAAGACTCGCCGACGGACTTCATCCGGTTAGTTATTTGTGGTTCGGCAGACATATAGCTGAAAAAAAATGGGTTCCGACGGTGCTATTACGATGGGCCGTTGACGTTGGAGTGTTGTCCGATCTTGTAGTGTCCGAGGTAATATTCAGCGACCCGCAAAAGAACATTTGGCTGCCGACCCCCGACAAAGACTCGCGTTGGGATTTTGAATTTATTCGTGATATGATCGTCAGCGAAAGCAAGGATACTAACAGAATAATAATCGGAAAGTTCACGCAAGGCGAGTATGATAACGAAGACGTACGACGACGAAAAACCGCCAAGTTGGTGTTGGATCCAGGAGAATTAAAATTCATCATCGACGACGCCGTAAACAAAGGAGTGTTTTATCGGCGAACTAATATTGAATTACAAGGAGAACATTTTGGAACGGTCGTCGAGTATTTCGGTGATGAAATGCCACAATTTGTTCACTTACGATCTTACATGCTAGCGTACGTGACAATAATCTGCTAAGTACCGTCAATAGATTTCCAGACAGTGCATTTCGAGTCGCAACCGACTCATTTTATTACCACGAAGAGCATCAAGATGCCGTTAATGAGTTTCTCGGAGACGGCGACACTTGGGGAACTTGGAGAGTAAAAAAAGAAAAATTACACAACTACGATAAATCAGCTGATTATCCCGACTAACCAAAATTATATGGGTGTGATTTCGATGATGTGTCAACTGCTCCAAGTGTACATGATCCTATCGGTCGTCATAGAATTATTTATCTAAACGGCCCTGGCGGCTGTGGTAAGACTACTCGAGTGCTGGAACATTTCCGTTGCATTCGAAATGATTTGATTGTGTTAGCGCCAACTCATCGCTTAGTTAGGGAATTCCGCGAAAAAGGATTTCACGCGGAGACTTATCATCACTACTTCAGATACAGCGGTGGAGAATGGTCCACAGAACGTATGGGAAATAAAAAAATTCATCCCATGATAATGTTCGATGAAGTTTGTATTATGTCGGTGCCGATAATAGAAATGTTTTTGAATTATCTAAAGACAAAAAATACTGTTGTTATATTCTGCGGTGATCATGGCCAACCACCTCCATTTGAAGGACTTTCCCCACATTTGTGGCTACGGTCACGCGTCGACTATTATGAAGAAATGACCACCGACCGTATGTCTCTCGATGAATCATTGGTCAAATTAAAATCCGCAATCAGATGCACGAGTAATGACCATCAAGCTAAAGTGTTTCGTAAAATGGTAATCGATAACACATATGTCGAATTTATTGACAAATGGTCACCTGCGGATCTTGTCGTAGCCAGCCGGAAGAATACGCGTGATAGTATTAACGCGGCGTTATTTGAACTTCACGGACATAAATTTCCCAATGAACTTGTGCCGTTGCAATACCGACCTGCAGATACTCGATTACAGAATATCCTAGTTGATATCCCTGGAAGTGCCGAACAACGAAAATTAGTGTCAGATGTTGAAGGCGCGCTAAGCATGAAAAAATCACCATGGCGGTTAGGATATGCCTCAACGATACATTCAACACAGGGGTTAACTATCACAGATACTATTGTCTGGATCATTGACGATTTCATTGAATGGGATAATTTAGTGTATTTGGCCGTTAGTCGAGTTCGTCGAATGAATCAACTCAGGCGAGTTACTTTAGATTACTCGGCGGAAGTTGAGTATCTTCAGGAATAACTAACAGCTGCTCACGAGTAAAGTTTCTTTGTGGAGCGTCATAATCTAGCGTGTAGTATATCGGCCTGTACATCGAAGAATGAGTTCCGTATATGCTATGTGTTGTAATACTCCATATTGGATCAGTAGATCTTTTAGTAACACCTTCTAATTCACCTGGCTCGTACAAATATCTCACCGTTGATCCCAACGGAATTTTTTCTTCGTGAGCGTCTATTGGAGATGGCGGTTTTATTTTTTTTTTATATTCCTCGTTGATCATTTTTACCACCGCGGGAAGTCGTTTTACCCATTCTGTTGATCTAGTTGGTTGAGTAAATTCCTTCGCGTACTGATGAGCGAATAATTTATCGGCAAGTGTCCTGTTAAATCGTTCAACGATAGCCTGATCACGATGAATTGCTTTATGTCCACGTCGGATGGTAACATTTTTTTTGTCATTGTTGAGATTACTTCACCGCGAAATTCACTACCTGGATCTACTTGAAGTAGAGTTGGCCATGTAAGCGGACCACGTTTGTAAATTTTATTAAATGCTTGTGCAACTTCTGCGGATTTTTTTGTGCGAAGTGGTTCAGCATCTTTTTGGCGGGTAGCGATATCAACTACCGTTAACGCGTATTTGAAACCGTTATCGTGCGGGAGATATAAAATATCCGCCTGATGAACTTCATTTGGAATGTAAACGTCAAATGATCCATATTTAATAGACTTCGGACGCGGTAAGTAAATTTGCCATATAGCCTGCTTTGACAACCATGATTTAGCAACGTCGCGTGAAACTTTAGCTGCGATGGATAGTTTATCTATCGCGGACTGTCCTCGGTAATATCCTTGCGGAGAATAATAAATTTTTTTCATCCGTGAGATCTCCGACATTTATTAGATACTAGCACCTATTACCAATTTACCTTTCATTGCAGAATTAATAATCCACGAGGCAATTTTTTCTCTGAGATTTTTATTTTTTATTGAATTTAGCGCATGAATCAAGTTGACATCAGCGAGGTGTCTTTGCTGTAGATCGTTGCTTTTGTATGCAATGTCATGTATTCTACATGCTTCATCAATGGCGTTAACGGGAAATTCTCCAGGACGTGGTTGATCATTTTCGTCGAGTCTAATGTCTAGGCGAGTTCCCGGTCCACAGTAGCTGTATCCGGGAAGATGTTTTTCTCCGGGATATTTAGACCAAGGGGTACCTGGGAGTTTAGCGAGTCTTGTGGCGATATCACCTCCGCTTTTTTTTTAATAAACCTAAATTTCTTTGTGCCGCACGTGACACATGTTCCAGTTGATGCTTGTCTGTTATTTTTGGTCACAATTGTCGTTAAATCGTTTGTGTCAGTGCGAGCCTTACATTTAACACAATATAAATCCATAATAGTTATTGTTGTATAATCAAATGGAAATTACTGACTTTTCGGCGAGGAAAGGTAAGCCATGCGTTAAACATCATCCAATGTTGCCAAACTCAATTCGTGGCATTATTATAGGACCATCGGGATCTGGTAAAACTCAGCTGGTACTTAATCTTGTTATGAAATTTACCAAATGGGATAAATTATACACGATAGCGCCTAGAGCCGACGATCAAGATTGCTATTCTGTGCTGAAAGATTTTAATGATATATCGTCAAGCGAGTTGGGATACGATCCTGTGGAATTTATATATGACATCGAGGATTGTCCGCACATCGATGATTTAGACGCGTCACTGAACAACATGATAATATTTGATGATGTCATGCTGGATAACCAAAAACGACCAGCGTTGCTATTTTCCCAAGGACGTCATAAACACAGTGACATGTTTTATCTAACTCAACGATATACTCAAATTCCTAAAGTTATTCGCGACAATTGTAATTTTCTATGTGTGTTTAACGGAGTTGATATCCACACGTTAAGAAATATCTGGGTGACATGGTGCTCCGACATGGAATTCAATAAATTTAAAAATTTCTTCAGCGCTGCTAAGCAAACTCCTCATGGATTTATTACAATAAACTTGAGCGATCCTAAAACGCCATATCGCGTCGGGTTGGATAAAATTTTCAATTGACCCCACCACGACGACTCTTTTGGATAGAGGGATTTGCGAGCGGATTTATTTTGGTCGGTTCGACCTTCTCTGCTACTGTTCGTGTGGGAATGAGTAACATCTAGGTGAATTTTTTTATAATGTCAGAATGACTCGTGGCAGCCTCTACGATAACTCTTTTGGATAGAGGGATTTGCGAGCCGATTTATTTTGGTCGGTTTGACCCCCCCTGCTGCTTAAGTCTTTTAATTTCCCCATTATTAATGTCATTACTCTCATTAACATGCGTAGTGGCATATTATCTAAGCAAGAACAAACCAGGCATAATCAGGTTATTTTCATGCATAAAATCAATGTCAATGTACCATTTCTTTCAGAACAACATACATAATAAGAATCAGAAATATAATTGCATACAATTTTATATTTGTTTTAAAAAGCACTATACAGTTTCGTATTTTGCATATGGTTAATCTTTTAAAGGAAAATTTCCCTTGGTTTCCTCATGTTATACTAACTATGTAAAAAAGACATTGTATATCTTGGGCATTGATCAAAGAACCTTTAATTCCCTTTATTTTTGGTGTGTGATTGATAAGTTTAATATGAGTTAGAGAGTATACAGCTTGGCCTTACTCCAGATGTGCACCATTGAAAAAAAGTGTTTGCTCCACTTGGTCATTTTCACTTGGTCATTTTCACTTCCCGAACTTCAGATGTAAATTGTAGAAATAAAGATCTTACAACTCTCTTTACATTTTAAATATTTGGTAGTTCGTTCATTTCACGTTCGGAAGCTGAGATTACGATTTAGTCAACATTCTATTTAAGAACATTTTTTTCGTGTCTTTTTTTGGTATTGATACAAGAGTTATGAGATGTGATTTACATTTTTAACGTAGCAGTCACATTATCCTGACACCAGGCCGATAAGTCCTAACACTAACCTCTTAATGCTGAGCGCCAAGCAATGCAGCTAGTATTACCATTTTTAACGTCTTTGGTAGGCCTCGGTTTGAGTTCGAACCCGCGACCTCCTGTATCCGAGGCGGACGCTTTAACTGTTTAGAGTACAAATTTATGGTGTGGTTGTCTGTGTGAGTTTCAGCGACAGTGCACAGCGAGTAAAAAGGCCTTGGTGATGATACGGAAGTGAAATCTGTGTTCCATTGCACATTGATCTGTTTACAGTCCAGCCTCTCATAGAAATGTCCTTGACCCTATGACAAGAACTTCAGAGTTACTCTTTGAAGGTACTTTAGCATGATGTATGATTTAGTATCACTAGGAAAGATCACAACTGAGAAATTAATGTAAAGAATATATAGTAAAATTGAGTTCGGAGAAATGTTTTGAAATCGCGTCCAGCTACTGATAGATGAAATAAAGCAGAAAGTGGAACAATTACGTTTATTGGGCATATGTATATTTGATTATGTCAAATGGCTGAAGATATAATCACCGAGTGAATTGAAAATGTTCCAAAACCTTACAAGATTTGCGTAAAGTTGAGAAATAGCAATACGCCATTGAGCTGCATCGGGTTAGGAACTAAAGTTTGTGCAGCTGTACTAGAGGTAAATTAGGTGCATGTGTACTTTGAAAACTTTTCAGATGAATATACACGAGGTTAGCAACACTGACCGCACTATAAGCGAGGGCGAGTTACTGACCTCCAAAAGTTGAAGAAGCAAAATTGGTTTAGGCATCGAGAAAAGAGCGGACGGGGGGTCGGAGTTAGGGAACTGGATCGTATAATGACTCAATTCTCATTTTCACAATTACGTCGATAGTAATATTTAATAACGAGATTTTTTCCTAATGAAGTTGTTCGTTATTTTGTTTAAATAACGTTTACTTTCAAAATGTCCAACATATGAAACGTCATTCCAAATGGTTCGCGAAAACGTGTATTACGTCACTGCTTTTAGGTTTCTTGATAAGTCTGTTTCCCGGAGTGGTGTTTAATAGAATCCTGCAAAATAAGTAGTAAATAGTGGGGTTCTAGACTGTCGATCCACCACCAGACACGATTAATTTCTTTAATAAAAAAGAGCAGCATATAGAGTGAACTCCTGGAGTCCTTTGCCAAAAATAAAGCTTCTTACAAATATCTGAAAAACAAGGTCAATAACGTCAAACCGAAGCCTCTAACCGAGTATATTTCCATATGGTTATATAGCTGATAAAATCGTATAGGTTAGCTCAGTTTTGTTAACCATCTTTGACGTATTTCTTTTTCAAACTTTTATGCGATTTCGTTTACTTGCAAGGGCACTCAATTTGTTGTCCTTTACCCTTCCTGCTGCTATAAATAAACCAGATATTTTATCCGGACCTATGGGATATCTGGATCTGGGGTCTTGTAGATTTATTGTTATAAATCCGAACGGAACAGCTTGTGTTTTTGAAAAAAAAATCGTTTCTAAGCTTGATCATATCTATATTCACTGAACACTAAGTATAATAAATATGTTGTAGAGAATAAGTATCTTCTCTATCAAACATAACCAAAATATTACAGTTATATTTGATAACTTTATGTATTTGTGTATATCGTTGTTTAACATAAATCACATTCAGTAATTTTATGTCGACCTCTTGGATATATTCTAGCTGCATTTGATTGTTTGTCCAGCATCACATCATCATTTATTACGGGATTATTAATAAAATCCATCTAGGTTATCTACAGATGGGGCTTCATCAATATCGGTGATAAAATCGATAACATTATTTTCATCTTCTTCATTAATTGATTTCTCTTTCTCGTTAAAATCCTTAAGTACTTCATAGTAATGCTGATCATCTACAGATGGTGCTATTAAATACAATTTGTTCCATCGCAACCATCTCATTATTAAATTTAATAATAATTGTGTTTTACTTGACTAAGATGGACCTATCATAATCATCCTTATCGAATTTGATAATGCTGAATGATGATTCACTGATTCCTGTTTTCGGGTCGCCGAAAAGTGAATTATTGTGACCACATTTGTAATAACATGAGTCTATATTGTGTTCGATGTAGATGATCTACACCCACTGCTGAATTAACTACAATAACTACGAAAAATACAAGACGTGCACTACAGGCAAATGCGTGAAATGCGACACAAAAAAATATAAATGCATCTCCATGTCTGATTCAGGGACTATGTCAGATGGAGATATCGCCTCTTTATTAAGGAAATTGCTGATATCCGACTTGATGATTAACCAAGACCAGGAGAGCATCCAGTAAATAAGATTGATCAAGCATATCATGTTCATGACGTTGCTTCCAAAAGTAAAGATTTGCAGGAACGGCATCTCGCAGATGTAAAATAAATTCATGCATTAAATCATATAAATAATAAATCTCTCAGAGAAACACTCGCTAGTTTTCTAGTAAACTCCCATATGAAATGTAAAATGGTGCTAGTGGCTTGAAAATAATTATACAACTATTATAATGGAATATATCTATTAAAGCCCTCGAGGATATTGGAGAGACAAAGCAGCGATTACTAAACTTGCTGAAGCAGCAAAAGTCTCATGTTTTGTTGCTGCAAATTGGTTAGCACGACAGGCAATATGGCAAATGTTATCTACCACCACCCAAAAATATTCAATATGCACATTTTGATGTAAGTGTTCCTAATGAAGTTCATCAAGCAGATATTTTGTTTTTACCACACGATACTATTAAAACACGTGGACGAAAGTCACGCACGTACAAATACGCATTGACTGTTGTTGACGTTGCAAGTAGATATAAAGAAGAGAGTCCATTATCAACAAAAATAGCATCTGAAGTTATCTCTGCTTTTGAGCGAATTTATCAACGTGGTGGTCTACGATGGTCAGTTATTACAAGTTGATCCTGGCAAAGAATTTCTGGGTGCCGTTATCGTTGATGAAAATAACAACGTTAAAATCAGTCGAAGACATACTGAAATTCATCGTTCAGTGTGGTATTGGAGTTAGAGGAAAAATCTCAGTCATGTGTTAAAAGCGGCAGTAAAAATATAGAGAATTGAAACGATAATATGACAAGAAAATAACTTGACATTGTCAGGTAAATCACCTATGAAAACAGCAAAAGATTATCTAGCCAGATTTTATAATAATGGTTTAGACAAATAATATTATTATATAAATTGAGGAATAAAATTCGTAGCACATCCAATATATACAATTTACGAAGATATCGAGATGGTGTGATTAGGAACAGCAGATTGAAAAAACCAGTATGTTGTCTTGATAAATTTTGTTATTTTACATTTAGTATAAATGGAAATAAAATTATTTCTCACATAAGTTCATATACGAGTGTTGTTTTTGAGTCATTAAAGATGCAATTTTAGTTTACCACTTTGATTGGAATCCCCAAACGTTTCCACAGAGTCAGAACCACAGACGTGGAAATACAGGAAGGTGTAAGATAGTCGTAAAGAGAGCGATTAAATCCATAAATTCAAAAACATGTCAGGCGATAACTTGCCCATCAAATAATGCACCTGCCAAATATTGTTTATGCATCCATAATCGGTACAATTTGTCGCAAATAAAACATAAAAATTTGCATAGTCAATAAAATATGATCAGCCGATATTTGAATACGTCAAATAACTGTGTACTCTTAACTCAGAATAACAGGTGAATTTTTATTTTATTGTATATAGTTCGACTGTGTCAATTTTGCCAAGGTTTTTGTTTAGTTATGGTTCCACTTTCACTGCCGCTGCTTTCAGTGTCATTTTCACTTTTGACAGAATCAAATAACATACTCTTTTTAAATTGCATTGCACGAGCATGATCTTTTTCTTTTGTCCTCTTGAGACTGCAGTTCTTATGTTTTCAATTGAAAGTGAAAGAGGTGAAAATAGCTTTACCTGTGCGTCGTTTACATTGCCAAGGATTCTAACAGAATAATAGTTTTCACTAATTTATAATTGGAAGGTAATGTGTATTTGTTTTCAAATTTTTGTTGTTGTAATAATTCAAAATCACAAAACTTTTGAGGAAGAAGATCATCAGATATTTTTGTTCCGCCATACTTTAATTTTTCAATAGAAGAAATAATACGAACAATGTCTGCGTGATTCATTATATATATATATATATATATATATATATATATATATATATATATATATATATATATATATATATATATATATATATATAATAATAATAATAATAATAAAGAAAAAATTGCATTCAAGATCTTAACTTTTTGCTTTTAAAGACATTGCACAGATAATAAAGTGAGATAACTTCTGCCAAAGAAATTATCCACAGAATAAATTATACGATTATTTCCCTTTACATAATACGTCACATTACTTAGACAAGCCCAATGTATTTTAATACCCGTCTCTCTGTAATGAAAACAAAATTAGCTGAATCTATAAAGGCTTGTTAAAAACCAACCTATTCATAGACCCTTGCCGATAATATGAACAGTGTTGCTTCAAGCTATGTTCTGTAGTTATTTTAAAACCTTAAAACGAAAAATGTGTATGTATAAAAGGCTGCAGTCAAACAGATGTGCATATCGATTATTTGTGTGGGTTTGGATGATGTAGTATTTATTGATCTTCTGACTGCATATATCACCCGTGCCTGTAATTTTTTAATCATTTTATTTTTATATATATACTATTTGGTGATATATTTTAATCTTTTTATACGTACAAATGGTGACATATTTTAATAAAATCATATTTCAGGATTCATTTAATAAAATCATAAATGTAATGCTCCTATTCGTCAAAATTATATAATAATTTCTCGAGTATATATATATATATATATATATATATATATATATATATATATATATATATATATATATATATATATATATATATATATATATATAATTATATATAGTATATATATATAGTAACCGAATTTCGTAGTTTAGTGCAGTAATGTTGAATTTTAGTCCTGAATGTCCATAGTTCGATTTACATGACTAGCTTATGTCGGTCAGTATGATTCTGGATTACCTCTTTTAAGGGTGGGAAGCATCGCAGCTCTTAAGGTTTCATACAATTCTCATCACGTTAAACAACGTGGTGAGTGCGTTTTGCATTTACCCAGGGCTTTAATTTCGTGTCGGTTATATGAAACCGCAATACAAGGTTCTTCCCTAAAATAATCAGTAGCATGCTTGACCTCACTACCTCATTCCAAGGCCGCAATAAAAACATTCAGAAAGTTAGCCAAAAGGAAACAGAACATGAGGTGCCAATAACGGTCATAAGAAAGACATAGCACAAAAAGGACCTCATGAAAAGTGCAAAGGCTATCAACCAGGCTCTAGAATAATGAGTAGCATGTGTGGTGTATGTATGTGTGCCTCATTTGCATGAATGCCTATAAAAACATTCATAAAGAATATTAGCTAAAAAGAAACTGATCAGTGGGTGCCAATAACGATCATAAGAAAGGCAGCGCAAAAAAGACCCCATGAAAAACACAAAGGTTAATAAGAGGCCCCAGTGACAGCAAAATATCGTCACCATGGATAAACATCTTTCTCTTCTCGATATTCTGAAAGGTTTATAAACAATGTTTATCAGTGATGAAGTCTGATCGATGTGGTTCTCTTGGACCTTGATAAGCTGGTGCAACTTTGGGCCAACATAATACTGATCTATTCAAATTTTGATAAATATCTACAACTCAATGAGGAGAATTTATTTCAATAACCGCTGATAATGTTGTTTGGTAAACAGTAATTGCTATTTTCATTCTTTTCCTGTAACATATTTAATTCTGCATTGGAATTTGTCATAAATCTTCTATTTGATAACTACTCGTTGGAATACTAAGTGCTTGCCAACCTGGAGTTCCATCAGATTTCTTATTTGCAAATACTAATGAATTATTTAGCAGTAGTCCACCGAATGGCTAGCTATAATAAACCCCCAATTGTTTTATTGCTATTTCTTTTACTGGAATTGCGGTTGGAAAGTTAACGCTAAATTCAGGATTGGTCGAACTTACTGACATCATTATAGTTTTTGACGGGAGTTGTATTAGTGACCTTTTGTAAAAACTCTATCCACACAATCACCGAACGATGTTTAGACGCCGACATTACTATTATTATTATTGTTGTTGTTTAATTTTCCATTGTTGTGTACCTTTTCATATTGCCCTCGTTTTATTCCATGTTCTTTAATGCCATTCTAGCAGCAGTTCAAACAGCGCCAAATGCAGCTGCTTTTGCAACGGCTGTGTCTACAGTGGCAATTCTTGCTGGTATAGCTGCGATAAGTGGAACTATACCACCCGTCTTAGCTATGTCGTTGATAGCGCCCGCAGAAAGATTATGTTTGACACACTTTTTTGATTTTTTTTAGCTTTATTGAAGTTTTTGAATTTAGGCTCGGTCAACAATCATCTGTTCCTTTTTAGCAATATTTTTATTCCACGTTTATTTTTTATGGTGATTACAGCCTTTTGATCTAATCAGAAGTCAGAGTAACATTAACGTGATTATATGACATAATATTTATAAACCATCTAATTACGTGTTACATATTTTCTACTGGAGCATCAACGACCCTCATTCGTCCACCAACATCTTCAGGTAACATTGATTTACCGCTGAGAATAACAGCAATCGGAACTGTAATTATCATTATTATATGCTTATTTTTTTCTCCATTAACTTTACAGTTTCAAAATCGTTCAACATAACCAGATATTGAACACCTTCATATTGCACTCCTCGCGCTTAGAGCGCGCGGTACGCTATTAAGTTAACATGTCGGTGGGAGGAGATATATGCGCATGATAACATTTAGTTTGTAGTGAAGGAATCTACGATTGTGAACTTTATTATTTTAATAATAAAATCATAAAAAATTTTATTAAATATATTTGGTTGTGAATTTTATTTTTAAGTCTTTGGTAATGAAACAAAATGAGCATATAATGAAGAAGGTTGCTGCATTTTAATGGAAAAATATGAACTCGTGTTTCGGATGGATATACTGCATTCCCAAGGTCGTGCAGCATAGCCATCCGAAAAGCTCGTTTATCCTTAATGAAACATCAGAAACACCAATTTTATCAAATACCATAACAGTACGCGTTTGATGATTTACTCGTGCAGCATTTTGTAATGCAATAAATATATGTCTCGTTGCAGAAATACCTTGCTAAGAAGCAAATAAACCATTAATATTACTATGGATCACAGCGGTGGTCATTGTCAACCATGATAACATTGTTTTGCCACCTTGACTCGTAAAAGATAGTAACTGATTTTCTTCAGATATTGATGGAGTCATCACCGTAATCCACAATGAAATCTTCGTAAGAATTACTCTACCAGCATCACCAATTGGTCCCCATATTGCATCATCGTCTGTGGCCTTTCGTACTAGTACAACTGTATATTTGGCTTCAAAAATAACCTTTCTGACATTTCTACAGAATCCAAATATATGTGGCAGTGCAATTGTACATGAAAATGCTCTCCTATTACCTTTTAACATTACTTGACATGGTGTAAATCCTACATTGAATTCTGAACACTGCAATAACGCAAATGCAGCATCAGGACGGGCTACCCTTCTAGCTGGATGTGGATCGGATGCAGTATTCCGTAGTGTTTGTACTAAATTATACTGTCTATTGTCAGGAGACTGTTTATATCCTTTGCAAACATCATTGATGTGCCAGCCGTTCTTGATTAATCATCGCTAAACTTCGCAAGACCCAATATCGTTATGGCAAAGTCGACGTCTTTCCAAATTGATTCAATATTTTCCGTCAATCATGTACGTTGCGGTATCAAACAATGTAATAATAACATTATTAACAAAATCAATTCTAACCGGCGTATTCAGTATTATCTGCTCTTAAGTTCGCTCTCCACTTCAATAAATGCTTCAGCGGGTAAGAAATATCTACTTGTATCTTGAACTTAACAGTTCAGTTCGTCCACGCTGATCTGGAATTCGTGCGTCATAAGAATATTGATAATCAACTACAGTCATCTTGAGCACTAGTGCTTGCATGTCAAATGAGGAATCGGAGACACGTTTGGAACATATTTATTATAATTAGCATTGTCTAAATCGAAGACCACTTCCTGCTATCAGACTAGCAGTAAATTGTTTTTCTTTTTCCGATAATGGTACATCAGCCAACTCTGATAATAGCAACCATATTTATTTTTATTTTTTTTGCTAATATTTGCGGGCATTACTTTAGTGCTACGTAAATTTACTGGTGGCCGAGTTTTTCACCGTATTATTCACCGTATTAATTGCGCTATTCTTGCTTTGATTGCTGAGAATGCTTTACTAGCAAGATTACCAACAGCACCAATACCTTTTTTTCACCAACATCAATAACTTTCATGCCAAGTTACTTTGCGATTGGTATTGCTTTTGCAGCTATTCTAAATAAACCCTGAACAACATCTATTCCATCTCCGTAGTATCTTTGGTATACTGGTAATCGTGAATTTATCACCCTTACCATGGTTGGTCCACGTTGAGTACTATGCGCGATCATTTTTTTAAAAGTCATATTTAATTACATCCTCAGTGGCTATAACAATCATCGGCGAATTCATCAATAAGAGACTGATACATTAATATCCAAGATACCGCCCGTAAATAATCGTTTACAAATATCAGCTACTTCATTAATGATTTCTGTGGGTATTATTACCAGCTCATTTACCTTCAATGAGGATTTCTAGTCGTTCAACGTCGGCAAGGACTTTATTAGCACATGTAGTAATAAGACCACTTCCATTAGGAGGTTCTAGAAGATCTAATTATTCTAGTAATCTTTCTAATTTCTCTTCTTCGTCCCTTTTACTTAGTTTTGGAAACTTTAGTTTTTGTTGTCGTATTGATGGTGGTGATAATGGTGTTTGTGGTAGTGGTAATTATTGTTGTGTAATTTAGTTATCTATCTTATTTGTATAATCAATATATCTTGGATCGCTGTTTCGCGCTTGATTAACATAGTAAATGTGACATCCATTTGTGCCAAGTAGCATCACTTACGGGATCATCACATAAGTCAGATTTTAAACATCGTTGTCGATTAAATCTTCGCAGCAATCTCATTCAATTTAAAATCTTTGGTTTTTCTAATAAGATTAATAGCGTATTCATTAAAATTATCAACCAAATTAACTCTGGCTCTTGCTTCAGATTCTTTCTCTGGTTCCGGAATATGATCTTTAATGTCACCTATTTTAGCGGGGCCCCGAGTAGCCGAGTGGTCTAAAGCGCTGTCCGTTACGGATCACTGCCATTTAACCTCGGCGTGTGTTCGAGTCTAGGATTCGGCGAATGTGGATATGTGAGAAAGCTTACCAGTAGCTTCTCATGGGTCGGTGGTTCTTTCCGGTGATTTCCCGGTTTCTTCCTCCACCATTAATACTGGCCGCCATGAATAGCCTATCGTGTGCTGAAAAATGGCGTTAAGCCCAACAACATATTTTAAGCTCCAGCTTGGTCAATACCTTCAAGCATTTCTTGCATTGGTTGAACAGTCGCTATTTCAGCTGGAAGAATCTATGTTGCTTTCTTGGTTCTTTCTGCTATTTTTTCAGTTGCTTGAGCAGTTTTCTCTAACTTTGGAAGAGGACCGTGTTTTTAGTGATAGGTTTAAATAATTTTTTTTTATCGTCCTCAAATTCAACCTGAGATTCCTGACGTGATTGTAGGTGTTTCTTAACGGTATAACGAACAGGTAAAATATTTTTCCATTTCCTCTAGTCGTTACAGAGCTAATTTAGCTGAATGAGGTTCTCCAACGTGATGTGTCATATTGATAATGTTTATAATTGATGTTTAATTTATAGCAGCAGAGAGTGTAAACGATAAAAAATTGAGTGTCCCTGGGGTAACAAAACTGAGCTAACCTTAACGATTTATTATCCGTTGTTAACAGTATGGAAATTTTCTTGGTTAGAGGCTTCAGTTTTATATTTTTGACCTTGTTTTTCAGCTATTTGTAGGAACCTTTATTTATGGAAACAGACAAGAGTATAATCTTGTTTGGGTTCACCCTCTCTGCTGCTACAAGCGAAATTTTTGTTGTGCGACAATAGTCTCAGTAGAATCTCAATTTTTGTATTGCACAGTTAGTAGAGTATTGATGTCACAATTTCATTATAATAATGAAACTGCGTATCATCCTTGAGGATATCTCTTTAGTGCCAGTTCAATAATTCTCCGACTACTCGCTTGCCCACAACGGTTAGTATCTGTGAAACCAAGCTTTTAAGTTTACCAAGTATTCATTTCGCTTGGTCGGTTAAGGTAGTTTATGCTACATACACAATAACATTTATAAGAGTGAGTGATCAATTGAAGGAGTTCATCGAGCATACGACCGTGGCCGATAGACTTTAAGTTTGTAGGAATTTCGTGCCTTTTAACTTTTCCAGCTCCTTTATTTAATTGAAAGACACTTAACGTGATAATACATAGGTCAGATTTTAATTCGTTGCAAAAATGCAGCAAATAAATACGCAAGTCAGTTATCAAAACACGTTTGCGTACATAGCTATACGGTAGATTCACACATCTTGTGTTTTCTTACAAGACAACATTGCATTTATGATGATTACACTTAAATGGAAATAAAAGAACGAACATAAATTTCGATTTATAAAAGATTTAATTTGTATTTAATACATTACTGCATCCACTTGGCACAAATGTCATTTTCATTGATCAAAATCTTACATATTATTAATTACGGTGTACTACCGTTTGGAAAGAAAATGTAAAAAAAAATGACTTTTATAAATTGGATATTTCATAATGTTGATTAAAATTTCAGGTCTTATCTAGTTTTCGGCGATAAACGATCAATATATCAAAAGTTTCTGTTACTACCTTTGATCGTGATTTTCTTATAGTTTAATAAATAGGGATCAAATGTTGGGGGTATATTCTCGTTTCAAAAATTGTATCCACGTCTGACCCGCGTTATTGCAGGTGTGTGAGTTATAAGGGCGCGAATTATCGAGTAAGTTGTTAATGTTTACAGTCTATGCATCAGTTTGGAATACTGAACATTTTAAATACATGTTTTCCAACTTGAGAATAGCAGTACGCTATACATTGTTGCACCTTACTGAAAACTGATCAAACTTGCGGGGGGGGGAAATCAGATACCTTAACTGAACTCATTTTGTTAGGGTTGGGGGGTCTGCAACTTGCATCAAGTAGACCAAGAAGCTTTAGACGAATAGCTTAAACACCTTTGACACTTTCTCGATATTTGTCTTCTACACAAGTCTTACGACTTTGCTTTGAAACTAAGAGTGAAAACCAAAAAGTTTTGTAAAATTCAATAATTTCCTTATAATACAATGTGATAAATTATTAATTAAAAAAGAACCTATTGTTCATGAAATCCTAGACAATCATAAGGCCACAAGTATCGTGTATTACGAAATGATTTCCTGACCTGTTTCGAATAAAGCCCAAATTACTGTTGTTGTACAAATAGTAGGGACGTCTGATCTGCTAACAGTATTGATGTATCAAAATGATGTGTTCCAAAATGTCTTTAAATGAATTCAAAAGAAATTTCAAAATAGTTACTTTTTAGTTAATAGCACCTTGAAATTTCAATAAATATCTGAAAAAATCCTCTCAAATAATAATTGAACACATCCAAAATAAATAATCCTTCAAATGTTGAGCTAGGAATAAATAATTATATGGCAAATAACCATTATAATTTTATACTTCTTTACACTTAAAAACATGAAATATTCATTTATATATATTGTCAACATTGGAATGTTCTTCAATAGCCAACCAATCAAATGTTGTGACCAGATTTCCTACCGGGAAACTAATTACTTCGAATAAAATCCAATCAGAATGGTGAACAAGATGTCTTCTACCCATCCAAAGTCAAAAGGCCACAATATATTTAAGAAAAAATGACCTTATCTTACAGTACAAACCCACAATGGTCAAAATAATCTATTTAATCTTTTAAATGACCCATACAATAGGTAATCATAAAAATGTATGGATATAAATAACTTATCTTCTCAAAAAGAAAATTCAAGAGTTATTCAACAAAGCTTTCGTTCACATATCATGGATATAATTAAAATTACAGTATTGTGTATTATGAATGATAAGCAATGTACAAAACAAAGCATACACGTGAAAGTGCATCGACATAAACTTTAAATCAGTGACTAAAATCTGGACTTCAGCAACTGGTGCAATCTAAAGTATAGACCTCATTTTATCAAGTCTCCCGACATTTTTCAGAGCAAACAAATTTGGGTTTTCTTACTCAACAAATTGGTCAGGGGTTGAAACATTATGCAAAATTGGAGTAAAAATTTCTGATAATATCCAGCCATAACCAAAATTCGCATCAGTTGCTTCTTTCCGATCGATAGCCTTCACCTTAACCGATATAACTTGACATGATACAAGCATGGCAAACAAAGTTTTACCTAAATTGTCAAGTTTTCATCACAGTCAATCAGAGACCTTCCAAATAGTTTCGAAGTGATCTTTCCAGGTGTTGTTAAAGATGGTGGCATCATCGATGTCAAGTGTCACAATTATCTAGACCAGATGTTAATGTGCTCATTAAACGTGACGAATACGTATACATTGATAAAGTCTATCTGGATTTATGAATGCCGACATTTTTGTTACTCTATCCATCAGTGGAATTTGTCACAATAATTTCAAATGGTGGAATTTTACGATATATTTTGCATTTCCAACATTATCAATGTAGTCGTCTATTTTTATTGTTGTAAATGAATATTTTGGTAAACACTTTTGTATAAATATACCGGTACAAGGATACACGTGAACTCCAATTACATGGTCAAACCTTGTGACGTACTTTGCATTTCCAATTTTGTCAGTGCAATCGTCAATCATTGACATTGAAAATTAATCTATTAGTGACATGTTCACTTTTCTATAGCCGTTACATATATGGAAAGTATTAAGTATTATCTGGTGTCGGGACAAGAATACACTTAATACATTTACTTGGTTCCATGAAATCATTCTCTGGCAAATGCTGAATTTGTTTTTGTTTTTTTTATTCCTTTTCTGTGACAATTCATCTTGATAGGATGTTGCTTCTCAGGCGTACAACAATTTCAAAATCATGGTAGATATTTTGGTCGTGTTGAAACATCTGGAAACATGCGATAATCTTCACGTAATAGTCCATCTTAGATTACTCCTCTCTTATGGAAGCAGACGCGAATATTTCTGGTCCAGATTGTTCAATATTTCAGAGGCTTCTTTCAGCAAAATGTCACCATTTCACGCCATAGTTTACATTCTCTGTGCGGGACAGGTAACAAAGTCAAATAATTTACAAGGCTGTCTGTATCCGCATTCTCCTTGAACATACCTGGCAAAGTCGCTTCCCTTTTGTCTTCCATGAGTGCTAACGATGCTGATTCAAGTAACTTTTTCAACCTTTTTGGAACGTTTATTATTCAGAGTACATATGTAGCAGTACGTTGGGTAACCACCCCACTGACTACCTCACAAATAATTACAGGTGCACAATACAGGGGATGAATGATCAGCAATTAAAGCATAGACAATACAAAATACAATACAAAATTCGAGAGAGAGAATTAGCATTTCCTACACCCATATATAACAGATACATACATACATACATACATACATACATACATACATACATACATACATACATACATACATACATACATACGCCCGATGCACATTAGATTAAACATTCACTGTTAAATGCACATTACCTTACTGATTTAATTTTTAGTTTCTATTATTGTTGATATGACCATTTTCTCTTATTAACAATCTTGCAATGAAACCAATACATAAATAAGGAGACAAATATTTAACAATTTACTGTAGATGTGCAAATTATACAAATAAAACGTGTCCGAACATAACAAACGAAATGGTCATACCTCCATCACCACACGTTGTCCGAACATAACAAACGAAATGGTCATACCTCCATCACCACACGTCTAATTACATACATGAACAAAACTTAGTCAAATTAAACTTGAAGTTATGATTTAAAAGTATTATACGAATTATGCAAAGTGATGTTTGCTTAGCTAACATTTGTCATCAAAAGTATTCTATGTACAATTAATATATGTGTAATATTTTCGACACATAATTTGTCTCTTGTTTTGGTTTACAGTACCAGGAAAAAATTGTGAAAAATTGTAAATTGTGTAGCTCATTACACGTTGACTATCAAGTAGTGGCCAGGTTTTGAAACAGCTCTAATAATAGATAGACAAAGTGACCAAGGAATACATCAAGAGCACATACTTGAAGGACTCACGGTACTAATTCAGTTTGCATAGTAAATCTATACAAACACCGCATTAAAATTTAAATAACTTAAAATCTGAGTATAGATAAAACCTGGTCAGCATCTTTTCAGAGGAAAAGATATGAGACGCAGCATTTTCTGGACCTGCATATGCTTGAAACATGTGATTTCAATTTTACATAAAAGAGTCAGGTGCTAGTTTTAGTAATGAGTGTTCCAAATTCAAGACTATCAAAGAACTAAAATTCCACCAAAAACAATGTCTATTTTTGTTCACTTTCAAGAGGAATATGGTCTCAAAAAACGTTTTCCTAAAATAAAACTTACATTATTAACCAATCCAGTTCAGCCAAATACGTATATATTCTATTTATCAATCATGTTCACTCATTTCTATGCTGGTTCCCATTTTTTAATACAATTAGTATCGTATGACCTGAAGGTTCTATTGCAGTTATTTGTTGGTAAACTTTGATGCATTATTTTAGTTTGAAACCATTTAGTTGACGAGAGGTGTAAAAGCATTCCTTCCAGTCATTCATCTATAAACCCATTCTCGATTCTATTGTTCCCCCTGATGTATTCTCTTGCAGCACTTTTTTCATTAATAATTTAAATTACAGAATTATGTAAAAATGGACCATATATATATATATATATATATATATATATATATATATATATATATATATATTAGAATTTCCAAATTTAATATAAGGTTTCCTATACTGAAATGTAAGAATATCGTCAGAGTTCTCTACAGTAAATTTAGTATGTAATTTGATACATGAAAATGCACAGACCAGAAAGCATACAAAATATTTCTCTACCTTGTCATAAAAAAGTGAAAACATGTCTATATTTGGTGTGAAAGTTGTAAAATCTCTTTCCATTTAGGTTTACATGTAACAATTCTTATCAAAACTAATTCTTGGCAAGACCAGTTAGCACTTCAAGTTGTACTTCCTATCCATACAAATTTAGCTTTTTCAAGATAATACCGAGCCCTGAAAAATAAGAGCTTATCTTGATGAGATCTGCATACTGTGAAACTGGATATTATGTTTTGTCAGTTACAAGTGGTTCAACCACAGCCATATCTCCAGTTCAGTCACTTCAAAGTTAAAAAAAATTAATACAATGAGTAATTGAGTCACTATTCCTACAGTCACAAGTATCGAGACCAAGTCAGATGACAAATTAACCAAAAGAAGAACATTAACTAAGCTTTAACTACACATGAATAGATCACATTCACTGAAAGACTTCGCAGAAAAAATGTAACATATATTGTAATAAGACTCCAAGGGTCTCCTGTTTCATATTTTAATAGGAATATGCTTGGCAAAATCACCAGTAGGTGATACAGAAGCTTTCTACCGGAGTGATTAGTAATTCTCCATTATAAAAATCAGTTCTGTGTTTTTTGGACCCCAAAAATGTATTTCATTCAATATGTGACCGTGACCGTGACCTTTTACCAATAAGGTCATTTGGAATAGCTCTAAAAATACGCCATCAGAATCACGACAATCTGTAGCAATTAGAAATAAGTGCTCGTGAGAAGAGATAAGGATTTCTAATCAGTCAGAAGTTTGATTCTTAAAAGTTGTGTTAGATTTGGGAGTGATCCTGAGACTTTTTTACCACATTTCTGCTGACAGGAAGACCGATTTTTGAATATATTAATGTTTGAATTTTGTGTACTTGGCTCACTTATAAGGGCCTAAAAATTCCTTCAATTTGTTGGGTGGATTTCACCCATTGTTTTTTGTTTTTTTTTTTTACCAACGCATAATTTGCCTTGGTTTTTTAATTTTGACCGCCTTTCCAAAGGATCACGTTTGTTCAAACGGTCTTCAATGCCAAAGTGAAGACTGAGAAATTGGTGGGTAGGTAACGGGTTTTAAGTCGCTTACTGCCCTAAGGCTTATACGACTGCTTGCAATTCCGAGCATATACCGCAGTCCCTTTAAGAGGGCACTTGGCCTTGGTGCTAGGCCTTTTCCTGACCCCTAGAGGTCAGAGACCCCCAAAAAGACCTTATGAAACGTATTATGACAGAGTTTACCGACTTTCCGCCTCAACTCCCGCCTACCAAAGTCCCCAATATCTACCTCCATCTAACTTTATCTGTTAGGTGGACTATCTTGTCAAATTTAACCAGTTTTTCATACGGGTGTCCCTATACCAATGGTGTATTAGCCACCTTTTCAATTATCCAAATATTCCTGAGTTGTGAATTTTGAATATATTTTGATGAGGTTGAATTATGCGTACTTCGCATACTTATTTGGTTCTAAAAAGAAATCAATCTCAATGTTTGGTATTTAAATTTGACTGCCTTTCCAAAGGATCTCGTTTTAATCTTGGATCTTCCAGGCCAAAGTTAAGACATAGGTTGTAGGCGTATTTTCGAACAGTTGGCCGCGCGGCCCGGTCTGTCCATCGCTAATTGTCTGTTCCGTTCACTTTTTTGATTGTAGCCTTTACCATGTTACTTTTCGGTCTTTGTGTGCGTCCGGCTAATCGGTCTAATCCGCTCATGGGAGATAGTGGAAGGTTCCTGATTTTACCCTTCGCTATCGGTCGTGACCTATATGTCCTTGTCATGGTGGGAAATCATAGCCTACATATAGAACTATAGGTTTCAGGATCCACCCAGGCGTGTGCTAGTACGAGTCCTAGCGCCTGTTTTATGTCATGGACTAGGTATGGTGCTTGCAATTATGTTCGTGTTTATATAACGGGAGGGGTTATTAGGGTTCCGATACAGGCTTATTGAATCCTTTTATTTGATACTGATGAATTGTTCTTGTAGGTGTTTTATTGTAGGCATCTTCTTTTGATGTTTGCTTTCCCTCCACATCGCTATGAGGTCCTGAATCCTTTCTTCTTTATTCTTGTATTGTTGACTTAGTCATAGTGGATAATTCAAAACTAAAAAAGGTTGTTGTCTCGTCGGTTTTGATTGTATGATACAGCCGAATTTTCAATCCTATTCTAGTTCAATTTTGTTTTCTATTTAGGTTTCATAATAAAATTGTGTTTTATGGTTTTCATTCTTATTATGTGCTTAGTTGTAGTTTTATAGATGGTTATTAATACTAATTAAAGTATATACATAGTTACAATAAAGAAAATTAAAATACACATACAGTAAATGTATGTAATAAATAGTTATAATTATTGTTATTGATTTAATTATTTATGCTTATAACTAAGGCTAAATTGACTAAAGGTAAGGAGTAATTATTGCTAGGGTTCCCATTACAATAGATCTAAATTTTTATTTTTAGCTTTATATTTCACAAGTTTTAATAGGTGAGCATAATTCTCAGAATTTTTGAATTTGTGACAAAGTGGGGAGCGTTGGGCTAATGCTGAATTTCCTGCTTACATCATTATAATGCCATATTCGATTGGTTGTTGTAGATTTAATCTTCAATCCTACTCTGGCCCGATATTCAATTTTCTGTATGGGGAAAGCGCGCCCAAATTTCGGTCAATCAAATGCAATCTTAGATTGAAGGCTTATTTATATTGTATTACCTAATTTGTAAGCTGGTTCAATATTTTACACGGCACGGGGAAGGGAGAATTTTGTCTGGCGGGCGAAAATTAATGTTTAATTTTGTTTTCTATTAAAGTTTTAGGGATCTTCTTTGTGGAGAGTTTATATTATTGAGTAGTATTAAGATAATGATTGGGGATATTAGTGTGGTTTTATAATATTGCCCAAGATAAATGTAGCTGAGCAGGTATTTACTTATAGACAAAGAAATTGTTGTAACTGATAGTGTTTTGGTTTAGTCCATTTGCTTTTTTATTATTAAGAGAGGGTATATTTTATATTGTTAGTCATAGTAGCGAGTCATTTAATGTAATAGTTAGAAATCAGTTTTAGTTAGATTCATTTTATATTTACATTGTGTCTAAGATAATAACGACAGTAAAATTTTAATTATACTGATAGTAATATTTATATTCGTGATTTAAGTGGATATAAGTAGATTTTACATTACCTTAGCCTTTTCTAAGTGTAGTGTCCATTACATAAAGTGAATCATCCAATATTATCCTTAAAGTCCGGGAGTTAAGAAAACACGTCCGCTCTGTTCAACAGCCCAACTAAAAGTCGACTGAAAAATAAGGTAAGATAACGGGTTTTAAGTCGCTTACGGCCTTAAGGCTTATACGACTGCTTGCAGTCCCGGGCATAGACTGCAGTCCCTTTAAGAGGGCACTTGGCCTTGGTGATAAGCCTTTTCCTGACCCCTAGAGGTCAGAGACCCCAAAAAAGACCTTATGAAGCGTATTGTAACAAGAGTGCACCGGCTTTCCGCCTAAACTCCCGCCTACCAATGTCCAAGTCCGACTGAGAAATTCCTGCAAAAAGGGATTTAATGATGTTTAGGCGCGGACGTGATTGAAAACAATGCCTTTAGTTGGTATCAAATTTGGAATGTAACACGAGTTATACGATTGGAAATAGTTTTCAGTCCACACATGACGTTGAACATTTCATTTAGTTGGTATAAATAATAACTAGAAGACTGAAATGTTTTGTTTAGGAAAAAGGGAATTAAAATATTTTAGGCATGAACACGATGCAAAATATCTCCTTCAGTCAGTATCTAGCACAACAATGTTGTATTAGTTTTAATTATAAAGGATTGCAATATTTTGTTTTGAAAATAGTCCAAGCACAGACTGCACAGACTTAAGTTGTATAGATTGTAGGTATTCACGATGTTCATGCCATAGAGAATCAAACTTTGTTTCTGTGATGTATCGTTTTATCTGGACAAGATTTGGTTGCTGCCTGGAGTTGCCGTAGCGATCTCCTGTCTGGTGAGAAGATTATATTGAGCTCAAAAGGTATTTTCAGAGGTTGTACTCATGCTATTTTCAAGATGTTCAAACCTTGACAATAGTTTCTAGCTTTTTGTTCAAATAAGAGAAAATGTTCTTGGTTTGAGGGATCCAGACACCACTGTGCAAGGATTATTTGATGAATGTAAAAAGTTTTACAAACTGAAATTCTTGTCGTTCATACTTGTCCGCTGATTCCATGAAGGAACCATCGTTATGTGTCATCGATTATATGCTCCTCCGATATATTGTATTGATCAGTTGCTCTCTTACCACTGGTCAAACGTGCCTTTTGTCAAGTATTTGTCAAGAAATCGGTCTCGGTAGAGTCAACTATGCACCAGACAGTGTTTATCACTCATCAGATGAGCACAGATGTTGTTGACGTCGACTCGGTGAAGATTCTTATGTCATCTGAAAAGATTTCTGAACAAAAATGTTAAAAATATATTTTCTAAAAGAAAACTATCAATCTGCCATCTTGATGCATAAGACAGAGGAAAACAAATTTCTGACAGGACCAATCAAGGAGAGGAAAATTGCAAACCAGCCCTGGTAAAAAAAAAACTTGATACAATATTTTTTGACCTGATGGGTGACACAAATTAAGCTCTGAAACAATTTATTTCACTAACGTTCGGAATCAATACGAGATGCCATACATTACACAACGTTAGAAAAGCTCCTCTTAATCTGAACATGAATCCTATCTCTCTACCGAATCTCGACTATAACATAAGAAACAGCTGCCCTCAGGCAGAAATGTAAAAATGCTTCTCATTATTTTCTCTAACAATATCTGTAAATATGAAAAGTGAGGTGTTGAATCCTGAAAAAATGGGATCTCGTGCAATGTACGTGCCGATTTGTGGAAGGAAAATCAGGTCTCCTGAGTTGTTTTGAGAACTCTCATAGATATATTTCCTAATCTTCGTAGAAGATCTACGTTAATTCACAACAGTGTAAAGTTAAGTCTTTCTTCTTCTCTCTAACAACACCGGCATGCGTCCAACAATCGTGAACAGTGATGACGTCACGATGCTAAACTGCGTCACTCGCCTCAACGAAAGCTGATGTATTGGAAGGGGGCCAATTTCCGAAGCTGACATTGCGCTAGAGTACTCACGACTTACATTATAGAAGCAATAAAATACGCTAGAATTGACATCATCCGTATGAGTACCATACCAGAATAAGGGAAGCACTATTTGAACGATGACTGCAGTGTCGTTGTTGAGAATATGGCCAGGAACATAGCAACCGATCAGTCTAAATAATTATATGGGTTGGATGTTCAGAAGATAATTTAGGACTTGTTCAAAAAATGTTATATATAAAACTTGTCAAATGGTAGAACCTATATCGCTTTTCGGTCTTTCGGCTAAGATCAAAGTGTAGTATCTGTTACTATACAGCGCGAGTGTTTTCTATATTCGTGGATCTACCATGTATCGACAATTACAAGTCAACCTTGAAAAGTACATCGAACCCGACATTTTCTATCGGACCCTTCGAGTAGACGGGAGACTTCAAAGGGAGGAAGCTGTAAAGAAACTCGAAGCAGCAGGGATTGCAGAGAGCGACATCAAAGGGATGTACAGAGAAGGAGAGAATGCCCCTTGGTGCGTTGTACTCTACAGCAAAGATAAAGCCTTCAACTGTAGGTTTGACGGTATTAAATATATTGCGCGCCAAATTGTGGAATTGATGGTCCATTGGTTGCCATTATACATGTCGGATAACATCATATCCGACATTTTGAAAGAATACGGCACTATACTAGACATCACTAGAGAAAAAACTATTCTAAAAAGAGACGTTCTTGTAGAGAATGGCACCAGACTTGTAAAACTGGAATGTACTGAATTAGACATTAAAAGTATACCACACATAATCTCCCTCGGCAGCGCAGGGATGTTGATAACAATGAAAGGCCGCCCACCCCTGTGTTTAAAGTGTCGACAATGCGGCCACTTAAGAAAAGACTGCCCCCAAAAGGGACCATCATACGCCGCTGCGGCTTTAGTACACACCAGCAAACAACCCTCCCAGCCCTCGACACCAGTGACAACACTACCAACTACAACACTGACAACATCAACACCACCTACGACAACAGCACCAACGACAACACAGACAACACCAGCCGTCGACAGTACACCCATCACATCACCTTTTAACAGCCCCCCACTCTCAGCAACACTTCCACTAGAACAAACAGACACTCCCCTGGACGAAGACCCAGCAACACACCCTGGTGACAAGCGCGAGTTATTTGATATGACAGAATATAAATGGACCGTAGTAACAAACAAGAAAGCCAGAATACAGGCAAACCTCAGTGGAGAAAGCAACATGGAGAGCTAATTTTCTCCTTTTATACTTTCACTTCAAATGGTAAAAGACCTAGGACTGTACAAGGACTTTGGATACGACCCATGGATCCCTACAAGACAAAGACTACCTTATGGACTTTGATTGTGAACAGTGGACTTTCATCTTCAGGCTCATGCCTGTTAACCTTTTATTTTTATTCTTATGTGTGTTTTATTAATTCACTTGTGTTTTGGATTACGTTAATTGGATTCATATATTTCACGGTATGGTCTTGACACTTTTTTCCTTCCTTCTTACTCTCTATCAATCACTCCACTCCTTTCTTTCTTCGCTATATATGCACACAGTTTTTCCTCTATCTTCCTTTTCATATTTGATGTTTCTAATATATGTACTAATATTTTTTTTTTCACACAAAAATGGCTTCCAGGTTCAATATTATTAGTCTTAATTGCAATGGGCTCCGTATAAACATTTGTAGTAAATTGTATGAAATTGATAGTTTAATCAAACTACACCATATTGATATTTTAATCTTACAAGAAACTCACATTGACAACCAGTCGGCAGCTACTGAGATTCAAAATAAATTACAATGCACCAATGCCATTTGGAGCTTCGGCACAAACAGATCGTGCGGAGTAGCAATATTAAATTTTAATACCCAAATAGACCTCTCCAAATTTGACACAGATTTTGAGGGTCGATTCATTTGCCTCGATTTAACATTGAACACAATTCCCTACCGTATTATCAATATATAGAGACTTTACAGAACAAAACCCCAGCTTTTCTTTCGGCATCGCTCCCACCAAAATCTTTTATCAATTAAACTTGAAAAATTTTGTCTTAGAACCAAAGATTCACAGGCTTTATACTATCGACTTCACCACAGTGTGGAGAAATTTACACAACAAATTTCTCGACCCATTCACCAGAGATGTGTGTTTTAAAACCATTCACGATATTGTGCCAGTTAATTATAACATGTTTCTTAAAAACATCGCCAAGTCCAAATTTTGTACGTTTTGCGGCGGTATTGAAACAAGCGACCATTTATTTTTTGAATGTGATTTAGTTTTCCCCCTTCAACGTCTTGTAATTAAATGGATTAAACAGCTCTCAAGAAACTCATTTAACACCTTCTACTCTTTTTTAAAATTTGGCCTCCTGCCTAAAGAGGCTACCTTTCCGAAGCCTGATTTCGAAAACCTTTGCCTCCTTTTATCAGCAGAATACAAATATACCATCTGGTGCAAACGTGTCCGTGCCTAATTTTATAAAGAAACGGTAACATCCAATATCCTTCTTAACTTTTTCCTTCACCGCCTAAAGTGCAGAATAAGAGCAGATTTTCATAGATATAATGTTGTTGAATTCCTTGATAAATGGTGCCAAGCTGGCCTTTTCTGTACGCTAAACAATTTCAACTTAGTCATTGACTTAAGTTTATGATCGCTTTTTTTTGTCAATTCTATAGTTATTTGTGTTACATGCTACTTAAGTAAAATAATGTAAAATTTGTATTTTCCTTTTTACTTCAACCTCAAAATGCGTTAAATGTACATCTGTTAACTTCCTTGTACATCACCTTTAAAATGTATATCATCACTGAAATGTATATTAGTATGCAAGTATGTATGTTTTCTTTTCGTGTATGCGTGCGTGAGTGATCAAGTGTTAAATAAACACTTACGTTCTATTTATTTATTATTGTATAATACCATATGCATGTTATGTATTGTTACATTTGTGTTATGCATTCTTGAATAAAATTTTATGAAAATTAAAAAAAAGTATATGTTACTATCAGCTACTAAACTTCGCGAGTGTATTCTCAAATTTTGAGTTTAAAAGTTATCTTTCATTTTCAATAATGTTTCGACGATTTTAAATCGATCTCAAACCATTTGTTATGTCTAACATTTATCACATCGAAGGAAGAATTTCAAGAGAAGATGCCATGAAACGCCTAAATGCAGCGGGTATAGAAGGTATTTATCGGGAAGGTGAAAATTCACCATGGAATGCCGTTCTAAAAACATAAGACCAAGCCAGGAATATCACCGCAGACAGCATTAAATATCTTGCCAACATGATTGTTGACTTGAGAATTCATTGGCTACCCTTATATATCAGTGATGATATAACTAAAGAAGTTCTCTCACCGTTTGGTCAAGTTTTAGTTGTACGGGACAAGACCATCATTGATAAAGATAATATGCCTCTAAACGGAATGCGAACAGTAAAATTGCAAACAACGGAATTCGATTACAAAAACATTTCTACATATTGTATCTCTAGGTCAATGTGGAATGTTAATCACAATGAAAGGCCATCACCTCATTTGTCTGCGATGTCGCCAGCAGGGACATTTATGAAAAGATTGCCTAGTGAAATCAGCTACATATGCCTCTGTGGCAAATTCAAACAGCAAAACCGGCAACCTCTGAAGGACAAGTTAAAACTGCACATGAAACAATTACACCATCGACTCCCACCACCGAAGTTAATCCAGAATTAACACATGATGAAATAGACATCACCAGTGATGAAAGCCCCCAAATAGGTAACCCCTCGAGTGATGCTAAAGAAGAGGAAACTAGAGAATTATTTAACGTCGAATCATTAATCTGGGAAACAGTTAACAGGAAAAGGAGAATCCGGTCATTACAAGAAAATGAAAACAGTATGGAAATTTCATGGAATCAATAACGTTTCGCTATTTACCTCATTTTCACAAATTACGGAAAGCCCAAGGACAATGAAAGAGATCCACGGAACAGATAAGACGAACCGGACAGAACTGTGGACTATGAGTTTCAATAACGGATAATTCATTTCAGGATTATACCTGTCAATTATTTATTCTCTTTTCTCCCAGTCCTTTTATTCATTATTTGTTGTATTCAGTCAATTTTGTGAATCACCCATTTAATTATACCCCCTCTCCTTATGTTTTGTTGTACAAGTCAGGTCTGTGATTTACACTTGTGAGCATATATAACTTTTCGCTCATAATCAACTCAAGCCAGATTACTTCGTGCAAATTAAAATCAAATTAATATCCTTACTTTAAACAGCAATGGTCTTAGAACCAATAAAAATCAAAAACTTTACGAAATAAAAAATTTGTTATACTCTCATGACGTGGACCTTTTATTTCTACAAGAAACTCATGTAGAGAATAAAACCCTTGCTCTGAAAATACAAGAAAACTTGCAATATTTAAATGCAGTATGGAGTTTTGGTTCGAGTCGCTCATGTGGTGTCGCAATTTTAAATTTTAATAACAATATTCAATTTTCCAAATTTGATACTGATTTTGACGGTAGACTAGTTACCGTAGATTTTAATTTTAATCAGATACCATACCAAGCACGTAATATTTTACCCCCACCACTGACTGTGACAGAAGTGAATTTTTCAACTCACTATATCTATACCTAACCGGACAACGTAATATCATTTTAGCCGGCGATTTTAACTGTGTTTTAAATCATAAATTAGAATCGGCGAATTAAATAATTCTTGTGATAACTCTATTCAAATGTTAAAGTCATTAATTTCAAACTTCAATTTAGTTGACTCTTTCCGCAAGCTAAACCCTAATCTTAAACTATACACATAGTACAGAGACGTACATATATAAGCTAGCAGAATAGACAGATTTTATATCTCAAAGAACATAACAAATTTCCTTATTGACACCCAAATTGTTCATTTTACCCAATCAGATCACGAAGCAGTAATTTTATCTATAGTTGGTAACTCTTCACTATCTTATGGGAAAGGTTACTGGAAATGTAATAACTCGCATTTAAACCATACCAATTTAAAAACTCTTATTACAGATCTTATCAAGAGAGAATTAAAATATCACAAATTTTCATTAGAATTTTGGGATAATTTAAAAATTAAAATTAAAGATGAAATTATTAATTACTCGAAACATATCTCCAATTTCAAATTTGCGGAAATTAAATCTCTGAAAAAAGAATATCATCTGTTACGACAGAGATATGACGTCTCCAATAAAGATGAACATTTACACCAACTACAAGAATTACGGTTAAACTTAAAACAATTACAAACATAATACATACAAAGGTTCAGTAATTAGAAGTAAAGCCAGAATTTTAGACAACAATGAACGCCCCAGCCAATTCTTTTTTCAACTAGAAAATAAGCATGGTTGTAAGAAAATCATTAATGAAATCGAACACAATAATGTGACATACAAATCCAGTTCTGATATTTTACATTGTTTTGAAACATTTTATTCGAACTTATTTACTGCTGAAGAAATTTATGAGAATTTAATTGGTGAATTTCTAACTGGTTTACCTCAGTTAACAACAGAAGATAATCGCGATTTTATTGGACAAATTACAAAAGAAGAAATTCGGAAATCCATCACTACGATGGATAACAACAAATCACCAGGTCCTGATGGATTAACTAAAGAATTTTATACCACCTTTTTAGATATTTTAAGTGATACACTTGTCCGATTATATAATTTGATTTTTGAATCAAACACTTTGTCTGATTCGCAAAAATTATCATACATTACGCTATTATGTAAGGATCCCCAAAATTCTAATAACATGAAAAATTGGAGACCAATTTCACTATTAAATTTAGATGATAAAATTTTATCAGATCATTACTAAGAGACTTGGTCAAGTTATGTCCAAAATAATACACATAGATCAAACATGTGGAGTGAAAGGTCGTTCAATCTTTGATAAAAAAATCAATTATAAATTCATGCAAAAAATTTTAGAAAATTTCGGATTTCAACCAGAATTTATTAAATGGGTGACAATTTTTTACCATGACATAAGTTCTTCAATTTTAGTCAATAATTTTATTTCAGAACCTTTTTCAATTTCAAGAGGCGTCCGTCAAGGTTGAAGTCTTTCTCCTCTTCTATACGTAATAGTATATGAACCTTTTGCTATTAAAATTCGTAATGATTCAGAAATTATCGGCATTCAAATTCCAGGTGCAACAGAAACCTGTAAAATTTCCCTTTTTGGCGGATGATAGTACGGGTTTCTGTTGCACAGATAAATCAATACAACAATATATATATTTTGGTCCCACATGTATGAGCGTGCCTCTGGGGCAAATAAAATATAGTAAATCAAATGGTATGTTCATGGGAAAATGCCGTACACGTTGTGATCACGCGTTTGGTATTTCTTGGATAGACAAAAAAAATAGGTTTCCTTTTCGGCCACATTTTATACAACGATGATCACTGGCATAAAGTTTTGAATAAACTCACAAAAACACTATGGAAAAGCCGACATTTATCTCTTGTATCCAAATCTCATATTATTAATCTTTTGGCCTGTAGCCAAATTTGGTATACTGCAACCGTAATTGACATACCTAAGCATTATCTTACCTTGTTTAATAGAAAAATATTTCAATTTTTGTGGAGTTCAAAATTCGAACCTCTTGCTAGGGCGGTTTGTGTCAACTCCCTTGAAGATGGGGGTCTAAACATTACAAATTTCGAATGTAAGCTGAGAGCTTTACGCATCCAACATTTACAAAAACTAATTAACGATAGGTATTCAGCCAAATGGAAATTATTTGCAAGGTATTGGATAGGGTTGCAATTAAGATCTTTCAACCCTAATTTAGGCTTAAATGTATATACTCATACCTTATATGTACCATCATTCTATAAAAAGTGCATACCAATTTTCAAATCCTTTCATGAGAATAATCCCGAGATTACTTTAGGCCACGTCCCCACTAAAATCATTTATCGACGAGAACTTCAAAACTATATTTTAGAACCCAAAATCCTAAAACTATGATTTCTACTTTCCCAATATTTGGAAAAATTTACATAATAAATTTATAGATCCAATCACTAGAGATGTGTGTTTCAAAACCATTCATGACATCCTACCTGTTAATTATAATATGTATTTGGAACGAATTTCTATGCACATTTTGTGGTGATATTGAAACTGTGGATCATTTATTTTTTGAATGTAAAATTGTCTATCCGCTACAACATTTGGTTGTGAAATGGTTAAAGAAACTATCCGGAAACTCTTTCAATACATTTTATACCTTTCTTAAATTCGGTCTTTTTCCAAAGGAAGCATCGTTCCCGGAACCTAAATTCGAGGACTCGTGCCTCTTATTATGTGCCGAATACAAGTATGTAATATGGATCAAACGTATACGTTCATATTACTATAAAGAAGTGGTAACTAGCAACACACTGTTATCCTTCTTTCTATCTAGACTCAAATGTCGAATCAAAGTTAACTTTAAGAGATTAAATATTGTTCATTTTATTGATAAATGGTGTTTAGCAGGACTATTTTGTTCGCTACATAATTTTGAGCTAGTAATTGATATTAGCTTATAACAAAAAAATAACTTACCTTTCACTATCCATTAATGTCACTATTCCATTGTAGAATTCCAATTGTTGAAAATTAATGTTATGTTCATATTACAACACAAATTCGCCTTTCACTGTTATTTCAACGCTGCTGTTATAATATCACTCTTTACATTGCCCACATGTTTGCAATTTGCACGTGGCTGCACGTGCTGTACTCTTACATTCAACGTTCATATATTATGTACATGTGTTATATTCACTTTCGAAATTTACATTTTGTTTCATACTTAACCTTGAGAAATTATTGTATTACATTTATAATTATTCCTTGTTGTCACGTTTTGAAATAGTTAAATTTGTTTTGCGATATATTTCACATTCATGCTGGTTTACAGCTTTTTATTTTGTATATATACACCAATAAAATTTTATGAAAAACAAAAAAAGTATCTGTTCTTACTGGATCAATCACTAAAGCAGAAATCTGGAAATCCTTCAGTATGATGAAACCAAATAAATCACCTGGACCTGACGGTCCCACAAGAGTTTTACGTCACGTTTTTTGAATTCTTAGGCGACACGTTAGTCCTTTTATACAATTTGATCTTTGAATCAAAAACTAGATTCACAAAAGCTATCCTATATAACGTTATTATGTAAGGATCTTCAAAATTCAAATAATACGAAAAACTGGAGACCAATCTCCCTATTAAAATGAAATTACAATATTCTATCAAAAATTATTACTAATCGACTTGGTAATGTTATGTCCAAAATAATACACACAGATCAAACATGCTGAGTTAAAGGTCGATCTATTTTTGACAACGGTCACCTTATTCGAAATATTCGTGACTAAATAGAGCTAAAATAATTATCATGTGCGTTTATATCCTTAGATCAAGAGAAGGCATTAGACAGAGTAAATTATCAATTTATGTTAAAAACGTTAGAATCCTTTGGATTTTATCCAGATTTTATTAAATGGATCTCGATTTTCTATACTGATATTCGTTCATCAGTTATAGTAAATAATTTTATTTCAGATTCCTTTTTAATTTCCAGAGGAGTTTGTCAAGGTTGCAGTCTTTCCCCACTTTTATATGTAATAGTGTATGAACCTTTTGCAATTATAATTCAAAATGACCCACATATTATAGGTATTCAAGTTCCAGGTACAACAGAGGCCTGCAAGATCTCCCTTTACGCGGACGATAGTGCAGGTTTCTATTGCACGGATATACCGATCGAGCGGCAGTTATTTTGGTCTCGCATATATGATCGCGCTTCCGGCGTAAAGGTAAATTACAGTAAATCTAACGGTATGTTTATGAGCAAATGGCGAAACCGCAGTGATCATCCTTTCGGCATATCCTGCATCGACAATCAAAAAATTGTAGGTTTTTATTTTGGTAACATTTTAAGTAACGATGATCACTGGAATAAAAATGTTACTAAATTGACGAAAACACTATTACTATGGAAACTTAGAAATCTTCCTCTCATTTCTATCTCCCACGTTATTAATCTTTTAGCCTGCAGCAAAATTTGGTATACTGCACCTGTGACTGATCTAACTAATTATAAGAAAATTATCAATAGGAACATCTTCACATTTTTGTGGAATTCTAAATTCGAATCTCTCTCTAGAGCCGTATGCATCAACCCAGTCCGCAATGGGGGATTAAAAATCACCCATTTAAAATGTAAAATACAAGCAATACGTATACAGCATATTAAAAAATTACTCGATGATGAGTGTTCAACCAAATGGAAAAATTTTGCAACGTATTGGATCGGTTTACAATTAAGATATTTTAACCCTAACTTAGGCCTTAACAAGTTTACTCATTCACTATATGTATCATATAAATTTTACCAAAAGTGCATAACCATTTTCAAAGACTTTCACGAGAATAATCTCGATCTCAATTTTGGTCAAATCCCCACAAAATTGTTTTATCAAAGACAATTACGAAACTACCTTCTAGAAAACAAAATAACCAAACTATACGACTTAAACTTCATCAACATTTGAAAAAACCTACACAATAAATTTTTAGATTCCATCACTAGAGATGTGTTTAAAAACCATGCCTTATACTTTACAAGTTAACTACATGATTTAAAAAAAAAAATTCTAAATCTAAGTTATGCTCTTTTTGCGTCAGCATTGAAACTACCGATCATATATTTTTCGAATGCAAATTAATACACCCTCTACAGCAGCTCATTATCAAATGGTTGAAAAAATTTTCAAGAAACTTTCAATACCCTTTATACTTTCCTTAAATTCGGCCTCATCCCGAATGGGACCTCGTTCCCGGAACCCGAATTCAAGGACTTATGCCTTTTACTATGTGCTGAATATAAATATGCAATATGGATTAAACGTTTACAAGCGTATTATCATATCCATCTTTATTTCTCGATTAAAATGTAGAATCCAAACTGACTTTTCCAGGCTTAACATTTAACAGACTTTTCCGGACTTAACTTATAGATAAATAGTGTTTAGCTGAATTATTATGTTCTCTCTTTAATTTTGAATTAGTAAGTGACATAAACCTAGAATAATACTCACTACTTACCATTTGATTTCCACAAACCTAATTGTATATGCTTTTTAACTCTTAGCACATAGCCTTTAGCCATAATGTTTAAATCCACTTATAACGTTAGAAACATTGATTAATAATTTCAATATTTCCATAAAAGTCAAATAATATAGAATGACAAATTGAAAACAATACTTGTATGTATAACGACATCATCTAGGAGCAATCTGTGCATATATGATGTACAATTTTATATGGTTTTTAAATGTATATATGAACAGAGACTGAGTGGGTGCAAGGACGTGTATATAAAAATATATTTGTGAATGTGTATGTACGTATATGTATACGTGAGTGGTATGTATATGTATGTGTGTGTATAGTATGAATGTATATATGTATATGTGTATGTAATATATATGTTTGTGTATTTAAATATATGTGAGATTATGGATGAAAGGGAGAGCTATAATGTTTTGTGCGAATACAGATTGTAATACTATCACTTGTATATTTTACGATGTAAATATGCAATAAAGATTTTATGGTAAAAAAAGTATTTGTTCTTAAACTAAACTATGCGAGTTTTTATATTCTTAAATTTTGAATTTAAAAGTCTAAAAGTTAACTTTCACTTGCAAAGTTTTTTCGACGTTTTGAGATCAATTTCAAACAATTTGTGATGCCTAACATTTATTAACATTTATGAACGTACCGTTCGAGTGGAAGGAAGAATTCAAGAGAAGAAGCCGTGAAACGTCTAAATGCAGCGGGTATTCCAGCCTCAAATGTTGAAGGAATTTATCGAGGTGAAAATTCACCGTGGAATGCCGTTCAACGAACGAAAGACCAAGCCAGGAATATCAACGCAGACAACATCAAATATCTAGCCAACATGATTGTAGACCTAAGAATTCATTGGATCTCCTTATCTATCAATGATGATATAAGAGAATCAACGTTTGGTCAAGTCTTAGAAGTTGTACGGGATAAAACCATCATCAATTAATACAATATACCTTTAAACGGAATGCGAACAGTAAAACTGCAAACAACGGAATTCTATTCAAAAAACATCTCAAACATTGTATCCCTAGGTCAATGTGGAATGTTGATTACAAGGAAAAGCCGTCCGCCAATCTGTCTACGATGTCGCCAATCAGGAAATGTAAGAAAAGATTGCCCAGAAAAATCGGCAATTCTAACACCAAAACCAACTACATACACCTCGGTGACAAATTCAAAGAAAACGTCTGAACCACAAGTAGAAACATCAAAGGAAATAACTACACCATCGGCCTCCATCACAGAGGTTGGTCCGGAGTTGACACAGGATTAAATAGACATCATAACCAGTGACGAAAACCACCAAATAGATACCCCCCCCAGTGATACTATACAAGAAGAAAATAGAGAACTATTTAACGTTGAATCCTTAATCTGGGTAACAGTAAACCGGAAAAAGGAAAATCCGCTCACTACACGAAAATTTAGACAATATGGAAATCTCAGGAAATCATTAATATTTCCCCATTTATTTCATGTAGACAAATTACGGAAAGCCCAAGGACAATGAAGGAGATCTACGGAACAGATTCGACGAACCGGATTGAAGTATGGACTATGAGATTGAATAACGGACAGTTCATACCTGTCAACTATATATTCTCCTTTCTTTCGCTCTCATAGATACCTTTTTATTCCTGTATTGTTGTATTCATTCAATTTTGTAAATCACCCATTTACTTATACCCCATTCCCTTATAATGTCTTGTTGTGTAAGTCGGTTCTGTCACTTACACTTGTGAGCATATATAACTTTTCGTTCATCACCAACTCAAGCCAGTTCACTTAGTGCAATGCAAGCCACACGAAGGGACTGCGCTTGTTTACTTTACATGTGCATGAATATCGTTCATTTATTTTGGACATACCTCACCTTAATTAAAAACTCATAATTAATATCCTTACATTAAATAGCAATGGTCTTAAAACCAATAAAAATCAAAAACTTTACGAAATCAAAAACTTTGTATACTCTCATCGCGTTGACCTTTTATTTCTACAACAAAAAAAAAAACTCATGTAGAAAAAAAAACCTTTGCTCTGAAAATACCAGAAAACTTGCAATGTTTAACTGCAGTATGGAGTTTTGGCTCGAGTCGCTCTTGTGGTTTGGCAAATTTAAATTTTAATAACAATATTCAATTTTCCAAATTTGATACTGATTTTGACGGTAGACTAGTTACCGTAGATTTTACCTTTAATCAAATACCATACCGAGCTCCTATTATTTATATCTCCACCACTGACTCTTGACAAAAGTGAATTTTTCAAGTCACTATATCCATACCTAACCGGACAACGTAATATCATTTTAGCCGACGATTTTAACTGTGTTTTAAATCATAAATTAGATAGAATTGGCGAATTAAATAATTTTAGTGATAACTCTATTCAAACGTTAAAGACACTAATTTCAAACTTCAATTTAGTTGACTCTTTCCGCAAGCTAAACCATAATCTTAAACTATACACATGATACAGAAACGTACAAGACCTCTCCTTACCTATACAAGCTAGCAGAATAGACAGATTTTATATCTCAAAGAACATAACAAATTTCCTTATTGACACCCAAATTGTTCATTTTACCCAATCAGATCACGAAGCAGTAATTTTATCTATAGTTGGTAACTCTTCACTATCTTATGGGAAAGGTTACTGGAAATGTAATAACTCGCATTTAAACCATACCAATTTAAAAACTGATTACAGATCTGATCAAGAGAGAATTAAAATACCACAAATTTTCATTAGAATTTTGGGATAATTTAAAAATTAAAATTAAAGATGAAATTATTAATTACTCTAAACATATCTCCAATTAGAAATTCGAGGAAATTAAATCTCTGAAAAGAGAATATCATCTGTTACGACAGAGATATGACGTCTCCAATAAAGATGAACATTTACTCCAGCTACAAGAATTACTGTTAAACTTAAAAGAAATACAATATAATACATACAAAGGTTCAGTAATTAGAAGACAGAATTTTAGACAACAACGAATTATTTTTTTCAACTAGAAAATAAGCATGGTTGTAAGAAAATCATTAATGAAATCGAACACAATAATGTGACATACAAATCCAGTTCTGATATTTTACATTGTTTTGAAACATTTTATTTGAACTTTTTTACTGCAGAAGAAATTGATGAGAATTTAAATAATGAATTTCTAACTGGTTTACCACAGTTAACAACAGAAGATAATCGCGTTTTTATTGGACCAATTACAAAAGAAGAAATTTGGAAATCCATCACTACGATGGATAACAACAAATCACCAGGTCCTCATGGATTAACTAAAGAATTTTATACCACCTTTTTAGATATTTTAAGTGATACACTTGTCCGATTATATAATTTGATTTTTGAATCAAACACTTTGATTCGCAAAAATTATCATACATTACGCTATTATGTAAGGATCCCCAAAATTCTAACATGAAAAATTGGAGACCAATTTCACTATTAAATTTAGATTATAAATATTTCAATTTTGGTGGAGTTCAAAATTCGAACCTCTTGCTATGGCGGTTTGTGTAAACACATTTTGCGGCGATATTGAAACTGTGGATCATTTATTTTTTGAATGAAAAATGGTCTATCCGCTACAACATTTATCTTGTTTCAAATGTAGAATCAAAATCGAAGAGACTAAATATTGTTCATTTTATTGATAAATGGTGTTTAGCAGGACTATTTTGTTCGCCACATAATTTTGAGCTAGTAATTTATATTAGTTTATAACACAAATAATAACTTATCCTTCGTAATTCATTTACTATCCATTAATGTCACTATTCCATTGTAGAATTCCAATTGTTGAAAATTACTTTTAGGTTCATATAACAACACAAATTCACCTTTTAACGTTGCTGTTAAAATATCACTCTTTACATTGCCCACATGTTTACAGTTTCCACGTGGACTGCTAGAAACATCATGGCTGCACGTGCTGTACTAACAATTAGGTTACATTCACCATTCATATCTTGTGTACATGTGTTATATTGACTTTCGAAATTTTCTTTTTCTTTTCATATTAACCTTGATAAATTATTGTATTAAATTTATTACTGTTTGTTTTCACGTTTTTCACATTAATGCTGGTTTACAGCTTTTTTATGTATATATACATCAATAAAATTTTATGAAAAAAAGTATGTTTTTATCAGTTACTAAACTAAGCGAGTGTGTTTTTATTCGTCGGATTATACCATGTATCGACAATTGCAAGTTAATCTGGAGAAATACATCGAACCCGACATCTATAGGACCCTCCGAGTCGACGGAAAACTTCAAAGGGAGGAAGCTATGGAGAAACTTGAAGCAGCCGGAATTTCAGAAAACGACATCAAAGGGATGTACAGAGAGGGAGAGAATGCCCTTTGGTGTGTTGTACTCTTCAGTAAAGACAAAGCTTTCAACCGTCGATTCGACGGGATTCGATATATTGCGCGCCAAATTGTGGAATTAAAGAGTCCATTGGTTGCCGTTATAAATGTCGAACAACATCATCTCCGACATTTTGAAAGAAAATGGAACTATTTTAGACATCTCTGGAGAAAAAAAGCATTCTTAAAAAAGACTCTTGTGGAAAATGGTTAAATTGGAAAGCACAGAAATAGATATTAAAAACATATCGCACATAATTTCCCTCGATACCGCAGGCATGTTGATAACGATGAAAGGCCGCCCACCCCTATGTTTAAAGTGTAGACAATGTGGCCACTTGAGAAAAGACTGCCCTCAAAAGGTACCATCATACGCCGCTGCAGCTTCAACACACACCAGCAAACAACCTCCCATCCCACGACACAAGCGACAAAATTACCAACGACAACACCGACATCAACATCACCTATGACATCATTAACAGCAGCACCTACCGTCGTTAGTGCAACAATTACATCACCCTCTACTGTCCCTCCACCCTCAGTAACACTTCCACCATCAGAACAAACTTTACAAATAGACACCCCACTGGACGAAGACCCAGCAACTCACACTGGCGATAAACGCGAGCTATTCGATATGAACGAATATAAGTGGACAGTTGTAACTAACAAGAAAGCACGAATACAGAAAAAACTCAGTGGAGAAAGAAATATGGAGTGTTAACTTTCTTCTTTTGTATTTCATTTTAATGGTAGACAGACCGAGGGTTGTACAAGGACTTTGGATGCGACTAATGGACCCCTATAAGACAAAGACTGCCTTATGGACTTTGATTTTGAACTGTGGACTCTCATGTTCAGGCACATGCCTGTTAACTTTTTTTATTCTTTTTTTTTCTTCATAATTCACATGTGTTTTGGATTTACGTTAATTGGATTCGTATATTTCACAGTATGGTCTTGATACTTTTACAAAAATTAAATCTAGCAACAAAAAAAAATATAACAATTTGCTTACAAGAGACACATAATATAGACAATATATATATAAGACAAATTAAATGCAATATTTATTTTACAAAATCACCCCATAGCAACAAAATGTGAAGTAAGGATGATAATAAACAGTCAGAAAACAAGATACTAATATTCTTAATCGTTTTTAAGGTTATTATTATTATAAGCTCAACCCTAACATGCCCTGGGAGACCTTATTTATATAATTGGTTTGGTCTTTTAATGAAAAATATAAGAGACATTGGAATAATTTTAACAGTAGAATAATAGAGGTACCAAGAAAATTTAGATATATAAAAATGTTAAAATATAGGGAAGAGGAAAAATTATGGAAAAGCACTACAAAAGACAAAAAAAAAAACTTAAAAAAATTAAATAGGGATACTAAAAATATTAGATGTAAAATAGAATTTTCAAACATTTGCACGGTATGTGGCTGACTGGTGAAGTCTCTCTCAGAAGACTAATGCCAAATATTGTCCGTTGTGTAAAAAATAAAATTAAAATTAAAAGTGCGAAAAAATAGAAAAAGACAATTTAATTTTGAAAACAGAACCTTATAGGGAAAATATACTCTTATATTTGGATGGTAATTATAAAAATGTTAAATGTGAAAATAATTGAATATATAATTTTAGTAATGAAAAACAAGTTATAAGTATTAGGAAAAAACACGTATATAAAAATGTCTAACATTTTTTTCCCTTTATTTTATAGATATAAATTTACACATGGAAGAAGTAAGGGACAATGACGTGTATAACTGTTTTGGATTTTCTGGAACCCATAATATATGGAAATTGCTGAAAAAATACAGGAAACACTAATACTAATAAACAAAATGTATAGAACCTGTCATTAAAGTAAAATAAAGTGGAGACAACTCACGATGCACATCGACTAAAACAAAAAAATTGATATAACACAAATCAGGGGTATACAAAAAACATTAGTGGGCACATACGACTTGAATAAAGGTGAATTTTGTTTTATTTTCATTAACTATTGGGTGTAAATTTTTGAATTGGAAGAGTGGTTAGCTTAAATCTGGTAATTATGTATTTATTAGTTTAAAAAAAACGAAACAGTAATATTGTGTTAAGTACAATAACAGTTAATTTTTATTAGAGAACAAGCCATCTATAGAGGATTGAAGCGCATTTTTAAAAAATACCTCCTTGGACTCGATCCACATGTGGAAGAGGAAGAAGAGAGGATAAAGAAAAGGAATGAAGTCCCGACAAGTTAAATAAATTTGTTTTTTGTGGGTTTTTTGCATTGATCACCCAAATTATGCCCAATATCACTGTCAAATGATGGCACATAAAGTGCCTTTCTGAATGAATTATGTGCTTCAATTTTAAAAAAGGAATTGCATTTGACATCTGTTAGTTTCTAGAAAACTAATCTGCAATGCAAAATTCAACCTAAAATTGTATACACCCATTTTCCACTAGGACTTTTACTAAAAATGTTAGTGGTTGAAGGGAAAGTTTTTTTTGATAGGAAAACATTTAGAATCATAATTATCCTTTTAAAATCAGAATCTTCAATCTGAGCTTGTTATTCACAGAAAGATGTGATTTTGAATATCATATTTACTACCAATAGTTCATGAACTAGATTCATTAGTCATTTTCTGTTCAAGAACTGGCAACCATTTTACTTAACAATATCCTTTAACACACATCTTGTATGTAATGATTGCACGCCTGCCCATGTGATATTATAAAAAAATTAAAAATCTATGAAAAAAAAGTAACTGTTCTTATCTTAAAAGTGACCTGTGATACAAAATATCTCAATTTTTGAGTTTATTGTAACAGTCATTGTGAAAATGTTCCTTCTATTTGATTTTGATCTTTTGCCATTTTTTGTTTCAGTGGAAGGAGGAATTTCAAGAAATGATGCATTAAAACATCTGAAAGCAGTGGGGATCCCTCCATTTGACATCATTTCCACAAGAAAGACCAAGCTGGAAGTATCACCAATGATGCTATTAAATGTCTTGCTAAATGGATTTGAGAATACACTGTGAACATTTATGTCAGCAATGATATTAGAGAAGTAGCTTTTGGTCAAGTCTTAGATGTAATAAGGGACAAAACCATTCTGGATAATGAAAACATAACTAAATGGAATTGCATATTATGAAGTTGCAAACAATTTGATTCTAACCACATTCCACATACTGTTTCTTTGGGTCGATGAGGAGTACTGATTATAAAGAAAGGCTGTCCGCCCACTTGTCTCAGATGTTGCCAATCGGGATATTTAAGGAAAGTCTGCCCAGAGAAATCGGCAACCTATGGCTCTGTGGCAAATTCAAAGACAGTTTCACCAACCCCCCAAAAACAGTCAGCACAAGTTGAACTGCGCCAATAATACAGGCTACGGAAACGGTTGCACCATATCAAAGGCCATTGCCGAGTTACTCCAGAGCAGACTCAAAAAGAAATAGACCATTATTAGTGACGAAAATCATTAAAATAATAACCATCTGAGCGATGCTATCGCACACAAAAGTAACATAATGTTAATTCTTTGGCCTGGAAAATAGTTCGCCGAAAAAAATAGAATGCTGTCAACAATTGAGAACGAAGATAATATGGGAATTTCAGGGAATTAAGCGTTTTTCCCCAGCCACTTCACAAATTATGGACAGCTCACTCTCTTAGATATCTTTATATCCATTTATTTTTGTATTCGTTCACTTTTGCCAATCACCCATTTACATAAACCCCTTCCCTTATTTTGGTACAAGTCTGTTCTTATTCTTTAACATGTGATCATATATAATTTTTAACTAATCATGAGTTCAAGCCAGCTCACTTCGTGCAACGAATTCACACAGAGGAATTTAACTTTTTCTCCAGCTACATGAATTAGGTTGAACCTTAAAGATACCCATGTTTATCATGCTTTTACTGGGTTGTTTTCATTGCCTACAAGTTGAATCCTCCTTCAACATCACAAATGATGCTAATTGATTCTAAAACAGGAAAGATAAACACAAAACTACAACTAGGTACAGAACCTAAAATATGGACTAAAGGCATCTGGAAAAAGTGGAGTTAATTACTATATGAAAAAAAAAAAAGATTTCTTGCATGAGAGAACCGATTTACCCCTGTAAGAATATGTGCATCGGATGTCGTTTATACAAGCAGGAGCCTGAAAGGAAAAATGCTCTCATTGAAAAGTAAGAGAAATGATTGCCCAATATGCCAAGGAAGTCAACGGTGACAAAAAAGGATCAAGAAACCAAAAAAGCAGAAATAGCTCTATTGGCATATGAACAGGTTGTGTCCTACAGAAAACAAGACAAGTGAATGTATGGGATTATTTGTATATTGTTGATATACTTGGGTGTTTGTTTTACAGACTTGTTATGAAAACAGAAAAGTGTAATATTTTTGCAGAGAAAATTGCCAAATTATTAATTACATCACAAACACTGGCATGCACATGAAATAACTTAAGCATCAATAGTATTGGAGAACAAATACATGTGACAATACAGAGACATTTAAATTGAGAAATTTGTTAGTTTTTAAAATGATTTTTTTGTTATATATTATGTTCACAAGTTGCACCAGGAGCAGTTTTATTATGATTTTAAGATGCATTAATTGGCCTCACTGGATCGCCCGGATCAAGGGCGCTGCCCTTTAAGACCCCATTGGGGGAGGACCCCCAACCCTCTTTTCAATTTTTCAGCTTTCTTGAGGAAGAGCAAACTCGGGTCCGAGTGATAATCTGAGAATTCTGATCTTTAACAAAAATAAAGATGAGGTTCATGGGTACAGATGTGACACAAAAACCAATTATGTGACCAGACAAGAAAATTTGTTTAGGAAGTTCCTTGTTACTTCTAACTAATGATTTTAGAAATATCCATTACCACATTGTCTATGGCATATAAGGTCAACCTTGCTTGCCTTTTACTGTACATTGGAGTCTAGCCTACCCTTCTCAGTAAGTTGATTTTTCTTCCTTTGACCTGTTTTCAGTAATACGTAAAAAAAAAAAAAAAATATAACTGCTAGTGTAAAGTTCAAAAACGTAATTAAAAGTTTGGTATTCTAAATAAACATTATGTTCAATGGAAGAGATTATAAAGTATGTGTATACATTATTAACCACTATTAGCTACATAAACTCAAGATCCAACCTCTACACAGCTCAATGGCTTGTTGCTGTCTCTCAATGAGACGCAATTCTTATATTTTACCATTGCATATAATGACATCATATCTCCCACCATGAGACCTACTAAAATTGGCATGTGATGTCCAAAAACGTAATTGTGTCCGTTCCATCTTTTATTCACAAGAATTTGAATATTCCTTTTTATTCTTAGATGTTGATTATTCACAAAGAGGCTCATTTTCCTTTTCGTCTTTAGGTTTCACGGTACCAATTGCTTTTCCATAGACCAAAATGCTAATGTTTTGCGAAATAAATATTTTTTCTATCCTACCTCAGCATGCATGTCACACACTGTCACATAGAACAATGTTAGATTATTAATTTGATAATATCAAAAATAGGTACTCTATTGCATTTAAGAGAGATAACTCTGCTGGAACTAGACAGGGGTAAGAGTTATCTAGTTACATCGGACACATTTTCAGTCATGTGTACCACATTTTAAAAAAATCTTAAAAAATACAAAATGTGATCTAGATATAAATTAATATAATTTCACATGTTGCCCAGAGGCTCAATTTTTTTTAAAAGCCTAACAGAAAGTACAACTCTTACATAATGCACTAATCACAGCTAGTTTTGTTGTTTATTTCTGAATGCAATGTTCCCTACACCTTAAGCTCCGCCCACCTGGGGTTGTACAATTGGTACCATTATACCTATAGCCAACCTTAATTTTTTCAATAACCTTTGATATAGCTTGGGACTGTACAAGTGACAAATGTACTTAGTCTATTGTCAGAAACAATTTTATGAGGTACCTTAGCTGTGTTTTATATTAATGTGTATGTAATTGTCTTTGAACTTTTTCAGCTGCTGTTTTCATATGTTCGCTTTACTAACAAACCATATTTTTGGAATAAAATGATTTGATTTAACTATGAGTTGTGTTTTATTCACATCAACACTTATTGAACTTCAGAAGGGTGATATGGGATAAATCACATCATATCATATTATGTAATAATTAAGTCAAAGGTCAGTGTACTGAACAGAACATACCTCTTATACTTCATTAAGTACAATTCACCTAAACTAAAGGACTTTATCTTTGGTAGATGCAGAACTTAAAACCAGAGACAGTTGGACATGAACCAATCTTATTATAAAGTATAAGCAATCAACACTTTACATTGTCTGCAGATACATGAGGTCACTAACCTCCAGTCCTCATACAAAGGTCAACCTACCCTACCTCTTGGTAATACAAATAGAAACCTTCCCTCCTTAGTGTAGTGAATAAAATTAATATAATAAGCCAATCTATCACCAAATAGAGTATATTCACAACTTTTAAATGGTTATGCTGCTTTAGGGGTGAAATTTGGGGAATAAAATATAGAAAAATGCCAAAGATAAACAATAAGTAAAGCGAGTCAAATGGAGTTAAAACAGGAGGAAAGTGTGTATCTAAAAGAGAGCTGTAACTTATGATAAAGGAATTAAGGAGACAAAAGCAGCAATGAGGAAAATGAGAAGCAAAAGTTTCATGACCTAAACTTAGACAAATACATGGAGGCAGTACCCCATTGATCCAAGGACAGTCTGAAGAAACCTGTGATACAATATCTATCACATGCAATAAAATTTCAAGTGAAGTGGTGTTCATTTCCATCTAATACATAAGGGTGAATAATTTAGAAGATATAGATGCATATAATTTACATTTCTTTTATATAAGAAATGAACATAAACTGGCTAAACTTAAGCAAAAAAATACCTAAACCAAACAAACCATCACTTATCTGGTTTTAAAAGTGTAAAAGTTACTGTGAGAAATTATTAAATTGCTTCTACTTATATAGTTTCATCAAGACTGAGGGCTAATATACGGCTAAAACACAGTATTGGTGCTGATAAAGGAATTTTCATGTTATATGCATGAAATAAAAAATTAAACAAGATATGAACCAATTTTAAAGATTGGTAAGCCTGGCATATACCTCTCTTACTTATTTTCCTGAAAATTTCAAGAGGTTAGTGTAACCCATTGTTGAGATATGCATGGAAACAAGCTCTAAAAATGGCCATTTTTTAGCATTATGTAGTCTCACTTGAAAAAAGCTTGAATATAAAATAGAGAATTCTCTAAATATCATACTGAAATTATGCATTTATTGGTCTTGTTTTATGCAGAAATCTATCCTGCAAATATTGCTTCTTGAATTAAAGTAATCGGTAAAATATTATGGATTTTATAAGAAAAAAAACGTCAGTAGAAGTTTTGTTTCGAAACTGAAATTCAAACACTAATCTGTTGTTATATGCCAACATTTTGTACAAAATAACATTCATTATAACTTTTATTGACATCTAGAAATCGACTTTATATTATAATAAGTAGTAAAACCATTTAAATCACATGGCTAGCCAAGATATTCGAATGAGAGCTTGTTCTTTGTCAAACTTTCCAGTTCTAAATTTTGTAGTGTCTGTAACCTTTACATGTTTATATGGCAATAATTTTGTTGTTTCATTATGGAAAAGTATAAATCCTACAAAGGCTCATGTGTATCCATGAGATGTCCAAGTTGGCCAAAATTGGTGGTGCTGTATTGTATCATTAAAAAACAGCAACTCAATAAAAAAAGTTACAGACACGACACAAACAGGTATAAAAATGAAAGATAAAAGTATTGTTCTACTTGTCATTAAAACATTGTTTTTCTCAATAGAAAGTTCCATCTTATGTGATGTAATGTTGCATCATCTATTTACCTCTGCAGCCAAGAGCAAAAAAGTGATGCAATAACTCTCTTGATTGAATATTGCATCATTCTTGCAGCACTGTCTGTTTGAGTAATTACTACAAGACAATGTAACCTGAATTTCTTATCCTAGAAGAAGCTGCCTAATTACTTTTTCTGTTCTTTACCATGGTTACATCCCTAAGACATGGGAAGATGACAAAAGCGAACCTCTGGGAACAACTCTTGGTAAGTTTGTATTGAATTGGTAAACCACACTCTTAAATTGTAGTGTCTGTAACCAATATCCCCTTTTTATACTGTCTATGACTTTATCCCTGTCTTTTTTTTTTAAAAATGAAGCCAAATTATGTTTCCTATTACAGTATTGATGTGTAAGGCTAAATTTTGACATATTGTCTGTCTGCAATTTGTAATATTTTGGTATATTTATAGTTTCTTTCATCTAGATTTCTGATAACAGGCAACATTTTCAGTCATTTCTTATAATATGCAATCGAAACTGAGTATTTTTGCATTCCATATCATTAGACTACTAAATTCAAACAGAAATATTATAAGAATTCAATGAGCTCCGACTTAGTATTGGATACATTGCTGATATTGTCAAATGGTTACAGACACTACTAGACATGTCAATTGACCCTACTGTTGTTTACATTATTAAAGAAAGTGTGCAATCATTGTAAATGCTAGAACATGAATAATCATCAGGTTTTATGCTTTTTCTTTTTCAATCAGATACTTTTCTTTAAGAATCTACAGTTTGCTGATGTATGAAAGCATATTGCGTACTCATTACAAGTTTGTTTTGTAAAGTCTAAATTTCATCCGTATACATGGAGGAACAAAAATGAGATTGAAGTTGTTTGTTTTTAGGAAGCAAAGATAAGCCAGAAGAAGATGAACAGAAGATTAAAGCTAGAAGGGAGAAGACGAGGCTAAAGGTACAAGCCTGGAGAAACATGAGGAGCTAAAAGGGTTGATAGAGAAAGAACAGATGCAAGACTACTAAAAAAACAGCAATCACTTTCTGATTCAAATCTTTAACAAGAATTAAGAAGGAAAAAACGTGAAGAAATGAAAAGGTATCGCCAGAAAAAGCAGCCATGGCATTATCAGTTAATAAGAGTGTTGATTTAAGAAGTCCGAAAACTGCTGAATTAAGTAGAAAGAAGAAAGAAGCTGTGAAAAGAACCCAAGCATGGAGAATTCGTATCAAACTGAATGAAAAGAATACAGCAAGAGTATTCAGACTGATAGTGAAATAGGAAATACTGGGTCAGCCAGAGATTCACCAATGAATAAAGTGTTACCTAAAGCAACTCTGTACTGACAATTAAAAAAGGTAAAGGAAGTATTACCCCAAAGAGAAAAGCAGTCATCATAAGTAAATTAATTGAATCTCCATCAACACCAAAGTTTCTAAATAGGAATAAAATGATAATGACACCAGATTGCAGAAAAAAAGTTGAATTGCAGATACTGTTATACAATCTTTGTCATAGAGCATTTCAGAAGTCAAAACAAGGAAAGGGGGTGCAAAGAAACATGCATACAACATCATTTGTGACGCATTACTGAAGAAATATAAAAGACACAGACTAAAAAAGTATTTCAAAGTATCAGTGAAAGGGCAAAAACCTAGTTTTACATGGTGGGAGACGAAATAAAGAAAAAGGGATGCACTTAAGTCTCCATAAAGAAATCTGTGAAAGATTTTGTTTGAAGTCCTGAAATCAGTAGGGAAGTGCCTAATAAACGTGAAACTGTGAGAGTAAGAAAAGGTGGTCAAAAAGAAATACTTCTAAAACATGTGATGACTATGACATTAGAAGAAACCTACAAAGAGTACAAGTTAAGGAACCCTAGTCGCAAAATAGGATTAGCTTCATTTTCTAAATTGTAACGAGTGAATGTTAAAAAGGTATCTGAAACAAGCAGAAGATCATGCTTATGCCAAAAGTGCTGTAACGTGGCCTTAAAAGGTGAGGCACTAACAAATGTAAAAAAAAGCAGTGAAAGAAAATGGAGATTTGGATGAAATTTTGGTAGATAAGAAAAGCTTAAGTGATGCTACTTTTTGTAAATACGACAGCAATCCAGCTATTAAATGTTTAAGAAGAAAATGCAAACAATGCGTATGAAATGTTTGCAGAGTTACCTTAAACCATTTGCTGAAAAGTATAATGACAGGCAGATATCATGGCATCAATGGGAAAGTATAGAAATAGCAAAAGTGGATAAAGTAAAGCGTTGCTTCTCCTGTGTGCCTAAAAAAACAGACATAAAAACATTAATTACATGCTTAGAAACTGACATGCAAGAGTATCCAGAGCACGTTTTCAGGGCCAAATGGCAACAGCAACATATGGGAATTTGTCTTGATAGAATTGGTGAGGGTTCTATTGCTATGGTCATGGACTTTAGTGAGAACTATGGGTGTGTTGTTCAAAGTGAAGTACAATCTGGATTTTTCGACAGGAACCAAGTTACAATACATCCAATCATGTGTTACTATACAGAAAAACAGAGAGAAAAAGAATTCAAGATAAAGCATGCCATTATTGGCATCAGTGAAGAAACCAAACATGATGCCGACTTAGCTATCACTTTTGAGAACAAAGCTATAGAAATTCTGAAGAAAGGTGTGAAAGTAAAGGAGATCCATGAGTGGACAGATGGCTGTGCTGCCCAGTATAAGGGGAAGAAAGCCTTTGCTGACATAAGTCTGAGGAACAAGCCATCTGTAACACAAAATTATTTTGAAACATCACATGGAAAGAGTGTTTGCGATGGTCTCGGTGCGACAGTCAAGAATGCTTGCTACAGAGCTGTAATCAGCAATAGAAAGGTGATAGGTTGTGCAGAAGATTTATATCATTTCTGTACAGAGAAACTGAAAATGAAAAATAAAGATAATGAAGCTAAAACAGTTTCGAGAAGGGAGTTCATCCTTGGTAAAGATGTTGAGAGAAATAGAGAAGAAACTGATGTGCAAACACTGCAAGGTACAAGAAAATTACATGTTGTAAAAGTCAGGAAGCAATGATTATGAACTGAGCATAAGAAATCTGAGCTGTTATTTTGAGCAATGCATGAAGGTTGACAACTTCAGCGAAAACGTTAATGACTGGGAAATGAGAAAGTTAGTACTCAATAAAGATAATTTAAGTCAGAAAGGAAAACAACTTAAAGACAAGAATCCATCAACAATAGAAAATAATGACAAGAAAAGAAAACAAGTAACTAGAAAGATCATAACTCAGCAACAAGCGAAAAGCCTAATAAGAAAGAAAAGCCTAATAAGAAACGGAAGTCAACAGAAAGACAAAACATTGGGACAAAGAAGATCAAAGTTGACAAAAAAGCACAAACCAACACAGAGAAACCAATAGAGAAATACCACCCTGGAGAATATGTTGCTGTAGGACTTAAGCCAAAGAAGGGACCTCTAGATGTATACTTAGCAAAAGTAATAGACATTCTTCATAATGAAGTTAGACTTAAATACATGAGAAAGTCTGGCAACATGTATGTTTGGCCTGAAAAAAGATGAATATTCACAAGAGGCTCTAGATGCTATCTTGTACAGGGTAAAAAAAGCTCCACAAATAGTCACTGAAAGGGGTCATTTCAAGTTTAATGCAGCTGAATTGTCTAAGATCAAGTCAAATCTGAAAATAAATCAGAAGCCCTTCTATTTGAAATGACAATATGAAGTCAAGGTTTAATTTGTACTGTCTGTAACCTTAAGATCAATCACATATAGGTCTGTGTTTGAGTCAGCACCTTGAGTTGAACAATACTTTAGTGAATATGATTTATTGAACATTCATTATACTTCAATATTTTACTCTTACAAACACTATTTAGTATTCAAGTGCTATTTACCAGTTCATAATTTTAACACAAATATTGGACATATACCTGTTACAATGTGGTTTTATCATTTTATTAACTAATCAACATTCATTTAATGAATAATTCTATTCAATGTGTTCATGTTGATTTATTTTTTAAGTGAATTTTATGGAGATGTATGGTTCTGCAGCTGTATTGTAAATGCTATAGTTTTGTAGTGTCTGTAACCAATTTAATGGACAATGTACTTCTGACTCTTATGGAAGTTTGCAATACTTTTGGCCAGTATTAATGATTTTGTTTGTTTAAATATTCTTCTTGGTGTTAGATAAATGCCTAAATAAGTTTATTCTATGTCTTTTATTTTTGTTATGCAAAAGTTTCATGGTTAGGTTTTTTTCTAAGTGATACCTTTATCATAGATGTTTTGATTTTGTTATTAAATTGTTTACCACTTCCAGTTATGTTGTTTACTTTAAATGTTGATATCCTGTTACTGATGTTACTGTGAAAAAAATTAAAGTTTTAAAGTTTTCATGCTGTTTTTCTTGCATGTTATACACCAAGTGTAGTGTCTGTAACTGTTGTTATACCACAGAATTGAAATAATGGTTAAACAAAATCGCATGTATGTTCAAGCTAAATCTAACTTGATCTGACTAGGGAACACCCTAGGGTATATAATGAGCTTCATTGAAATGTTCTATCAAACATTTCAATTTTTTAAGTGAGTGAGACTACTCTCAGCACCAATACCATGTTGTAGCTCATAGTATTTCACAAATCTTCTCTTTATTTTTATAACCAATCACTGAAAATGTAAGTTTTTATTTCTTGAATTGTTGTATGGTGTAAGGGAGACAACTGATTTATATACATAAGGTGTGGTCATTTTATTTCCTCAAATATATTATCTATGTAATAGAGATGACATTGTTAACACATGTATTAACAATGCAATTAAATTATCCCAAGAAATAACCTATCGATAAGTAGGAACCTAATATTCAGGCTTCTGTATGTAAAGGAGTCCTCAAGAGTGATGTAATATTGTTCTCTAAGGTGAGGCAGCTTGTTCAATTTCATGTTGTCTACAATGCCAACATGTGCAGACCTGTTTACCCATAAATTTTCCTGTCAGTATTTTAAGCAATGCCTGTCAGTATTTTCAGACCGAAGTCAGAATTTTCAGCACACAAATAGTAGATACTATCAATATACTATAATTATCATTATGTAGTATTACACCACATAATGACTATACAATATTGTGTAAATAACTCTTAGTTTGCAAAGACGCTGGTATTCAGTTAATTCTGTGTTTCAAGGCACAAATATGCAGAAATTGAACACCACTGACTTAAACATCCTGTTCATATTATTGTGATAAAAACCACAAAAAAATACAACATAACCAAATTTATTGTTGTTTACCTCCATTACTTTCTCTAAAAATTCTGTTTTCTCAGCTTCACACATATCCATAACATTTTAATTAAAGCCAATTCTCTATTTTACTTGGTTAAGGACGACTTGATATAAAACATTATGACAGACATTGTTAAAACCCATCCACTTCGAAAATAATAAGTTTATCTAGATAGGTGAAGGCAATCATTTTTTATCTGATAAAATCTAGTATCATCTTTGTCAATATTTACTAGAATGGAAATAAGGTTAATAAATTAGTTTTCATTGCTTCCGTTACTTGTCAGCTGTACTCAATGACAAATTCATATTTGCGATCAACTCACATAGAATCGCCTCAGCACGTGTTATTTGTTTTTGAAGTATGTTTTGATCACTGACTTCCTTTCCTTTCATCATTGACAAAATGTTTCTATTTCCATTCACTAATGATTTCAATTTTGTATGATTTCCCGATTCCACATGCCACATGCCGTGAACAGTCATTCCTTCTACCATGTGCACAGGAAAAGTCTAAGTTGCAAACAGTGCAATGCACAAAATGTTCTCCTTTTGACGCTGGTTTAAGGCATAGCCACAGAGTAGAATAAACTGGTAGAAAATGCTGCTTTCTGTGTTAAACTTTCCATTTTCATCATTAGTTTCGTGCTGAAACTTTCTTGTCGGCGGCATTTTCCTTTGTTTAAACGACCGGATGTTGAGAATGTCAAAATAAGTGACGTGGAACAAAATGCGGACGTGGATGCGGACCGAAGAGACGATACAACGAAACAAAACGGAAAGAAAAACGGCTCAAAAAATTAATTTTAAAAAGTAATAAATAAATGCAACCTCAAATCGTTTTTTCAGTTCAATGACCGTATGACCGTACGGATGGGCTTTATTCCGTACAAATACGGTCAAATACGGTCGGGTAAACAGGTCTGCATGTGGAGTACAGCCTTCCATAGACATGCGGATATGATTCCATGCCAATTGGATTCTTGCAATGGGATGCAATGTTTGAATAACAGTGATTACTTGAATGGAAGGAATGGGCAATATGTGACTAATATGGTTACCATTCAACAATGTTGGACCTGTTCTTATAATTTGCATGATTTATAATATTTGACAGGTAAAATAGTCAATATTTGGGCAAAATCTACTATAATATATTTACATAACTTACTTTGTTGCATCTCTGCCAATCTTGGAGCTGACAACACAAAAATGAAACCATCACCATCAGGCAATATAAGTCTATGTCTGTCACATCAAAAGCCCCAATCCTAAGTCAACTTGCGTTATTTTCTTAAGATTTCATACATTTTATTCTTAAAAGATTGCCAATATTTAACCAGAAATGTTCAGCATACATTAGTTTTCCAACAACAAACTAGTACAGTTCATAAATGCCGCCAACATGTATGCGTTTCTATGGATACACTGGGAGGCTGTTTTTCCCTTTAGCTATCACGGTACCAATTGCTTTTTCCATAGACCACAATGCTAATGTTTTGTGAAATAAATATACTTTCTATCCTACCTCAGCATGCATGTCACACACTGTCACAGAGAACAATGTTAGATTGTTAATTTTATAACATCGAAAATAGGTACTCCATTGCATTTAAGAGATAACTCTCCTGGAACTAGACAGGGGTAAGAGTTGTCTAGTAACATCGGACACATTTTTAGTCATGTGTACCACATTTAAAAAAAATCTTAAAAAATACAAAATGTGACCTAGATATGAATTAATATAATTTCACATGTTGCCAAGAGGCTCAACTTTTTTTTAAAGCCTAACAGAAAGTACAACACTTACATAATGCACCAATCACAGCTAGTTTTGTCGTTTATTTCTGAATGCAATGTTCCCTACACCTTAAGCTCCGACCACCTGGGGTTGTACAATTGGTACCGTTGTTATACCTTAGACGTGCATTGATTGCTGGACGCCATTTGTAAACATTCTATAAAAAAAACATTTGGATCATATAGTCGCTTCACATGAACAGTGGCAGTTTAATGGGTCTTGGGTGCCGCTGTAAAGTTAGTCTGGTTCCCTGACGAATTTCACTAATTCTAATATGACACACGGATCCAAATCAAACACAGATGAACAAATTTTCAGGATTTTTTGGCAATGATCATTTTTCCGTAGTTTTTGCTTTTATGCATATGTAGTTTTTGCTTTTATGCATATGTCCGTATTTTAAAGGCAATTTTCATAAGACTTACGGCAAAATCGTAAGACTTGGCAGGTCTGTACATACTACACCTAACAGAGTACATCAAGGAATTTCAATAAGAAAACATCTTCATATGCGCCAACTTTAACTCGGCAACAGAAGGAATAGATAAACAGGACTAACCAAATGGGATAAAGACTTCCTACTGCACAGAACCAAATTTTTCATAGAAAATGACCTAATTGACATATACAGAAGAAAAATACCCATGGAGAAAGCATACACATACATCAGAGGAACTAGAGTCTCAAGCATTGACAAATTCTATATCAAAACAACACTGTAACTGGTTTGCTTGGTCACCATACTGGATTGAACTGCAACAGAAACATGAAATTACTGCACCTAGTTTACATTTTTCCTACATTAAAATATTCTATTATATATTTATTTCTATAAATTTACAAGCTCCAACAATTACCTCTTTAACAGCGAATGCTTCTATATCAAACAAAACCATTAAAGAAATGGATTGTTTACGTTAACCAACTAAATAAAATAAATATACTTTGAGAACCTGATGACTTTGGTGCACAATTTATTTCTGTATGAAAACTCAAAACATTAAATAAACTTGCTTCTAATATACAGTTGTCAAATATGGAGAATCAAATTTCCCGCAATGCATCATCCAGTGACCTATGTTGTTGGTCTTGAAAATACATATGACCATTAAATTAAAGGAGTGACCGTGCTGCACTGGTTTAGAAAAAGATTTTTTTTTTAAGCATATTTACTTACCCCGATTGTATATGAACGTCACAGTATCCTTCCATCGGATGACGGATGACGAAGTATAAATGAACATCAACAATTGTTTACACGGAGCTGTCCTTTTGTTTCCGTTACAGCAGACACTGTACATGTATATGGCCTAGCAGTCAGCTATCAGAGGTACCAGCCTCTGTCACTGAAAGTGCGCAAAGTTTGTAAGCAAACGAATGTTCATGTCATTTTATTGTGTGCAAAATTTTGATAGTTTATTTCTTTAAAATTCAGGGATGTTTGTTAATAAATATATTTCTGTTTCAAAACTTCATAAACAACTACTATATTGTTTAATAATAATACTTTAAAAAGAACCCAGGAACCATTGAGCATGCGCATTGACGATAAACTGCATGTGCGAAACAAACAAAAAAATGGTAAGCAGTGGGAGCAAACTTGTTTACTGGATGAAGGAGAACAACTGCCCAATACTGAAAGAAACCTGCATCAAGGAAGTTTTTGTTGTTGTTGGGCTTAACGCCATTTTTCAGCACACCATAAGCTATTCATGGCAGCCAGTATTAATGGTGGTGGAAGAAACCGGGAATTCACCGGAAAGAACCACCGACCAATGAGAAGCTACTGGCAAGCTTTCTCACATATCGACATTCGTCGAATCCTAGACTCGAACCCACGCAGACAGAGGTGTGCATCAAGAAAGGTTCTTTACCTAAAGAAAGTGTGGTGCAAGCATATTATCTGAGGAAAGTCTATCTGGCCATTTTAATTACAATTTCAGCTAAGTTTGCATATTTTCGTGTGCTATCAACAAAAATCGAGGTCAATCTATCTTTTTGAGCACTGCATATACACAAGTTTTTTGCTTGTCTATGACAAGCCTATATGAACATCGACTAACGATACAAAAGTACCATTCATGTTCGTATACTAGTGCTAATAATAGTACCCTTAGTCCTACATTGTGGAACCACAACAAACTAAGATGAGGCTACGACATTGTAGCTAGTTGGTCCACTTTTAAAAAAATTAAAATACAATCAAAACAGTTAGATATCAGAGATTTTGATCGAAATATATGAAACCTGATAAGCAATGGGGTTTCCTCATCACTATGAAGGGCCACCAACCCCTATGCCTTAAGGGCAGAGAAATATGGACACCTTAGAATGGATTGACTCAAAAGGGCATTACCCCAAACAGCCACACCCTACCTGACTGCCCTACGGACAATGAATAATAGCAATGGACAAACACTCATGGTTATCCCTGGTTACATATAGTGTCAGGGCTCTCTAACAGAACATCTTTCATTAATGATTTTATTTATGTTCAAAGGCTATCAGATTGTTTTTGTTTACTGGCAAAAAAAATAATACATTATTATAAGTGTTGACAATAAGGACCTAGGAAAAATAAGAGTTTTTTTTATAATTCGGGTCTTACAGTACAAACTTTGTACTTTAACTGCCACATGGCAAGACCATGTGGAGGTTGTGGTACTAAAGGACACAAAAGGAATGCAGTACCCAACAGAGTACCAAATTGGTCATTCTGTATATGACCAACATATACATAAGTAACATCACAGGACCTAATTAGGTATATCAGTGAAGATGAGGAAGAAACAAACAACTCAGGTCTCCCACAATACAAGATATAAAAAAAAATAATAAATAAAAAAGTCAAAGCACTAGGAATAATATTTGAAAAACAGTAGGTAAACTTCACACAAATTAAACAAAAACTAAGACAACGCAGCCAGAGTTGGGAATCCAGACATTTTAACATCCAGGAAGAAAACATGTATAAAAAAACATACATTTTCAGTTTGATTTGGTGTGAATTTGACACAAGTGACTTTGAATTTTACTCTATAAACCAAACAGAAATTAATATACAGCTCCATAGGGGGATGGGGTAATAAACAAACAGACCAACTATTCAAACATACCTTGCAAAAGAGGTGAAGAGGGAGGACTAAAAACTCCTGATCTCAGAATCAAACAGATAATCAACTTCATTGATAGAATTCAAAATCTACCCGAAAATCTGATTTTCATTTGGCATGATATCTACCTATACTAGTTTGGCATATTAGTATGAAAAAGACTAATTACTTAAACACAAACTCCACCTAAAACAGCTTACAGGATAACAGACACCATCAAATTACATAGAAAAAAACAAAAAAAATCTGGAAATTGGAGAACATGAAAAATGTATAAATATTTATTCAAAATCAAACATACCAGTACAGAACACAGTAGAAAAAAAAAATCAACACCCTCATAAATGGGAAATAATCTTGCACAAATGGACAACAATTAAAGGTGCCAAAATACAATCGAGAATCCTGTCATACCTCCACAATCCATGGTGGACCAGGGAAAACGACTTTAGAAGCACTTTAGCTACAACTACCGCATCTAAGTGTCTATAGCTCCCGAACCCCACTGACGCATATATGCAGTGTCAATAAGCCTTGTTTACAACCCAAGTGTAACTTATGAGCTCAAAGTTGTTTAGCAGTACTCGAAACCCCAGTGTTGCATCTATGCAGACATGATGGCTATGTTAACTAAACATTGATTGGTTGAAAAAACAGACGTTTACACATTTTTAATTATCATAACCAATGAGAGGACTGGTTACTCAACATTTCCATACAAGTTTGAAAGCTGAGAGGTTAAATTTAAACAAAGGAAGGTGTGTGTGAGTGATTAAATTTTTTAACATAACAAATTTTCAGTCACATAGCTACACTGTCTGCAGTGTGACAGTTTATAGTGATGTCCAGCACTGGGGCATCATGCTGCAGACATGTGGCATGATGTCACACCCAGTCACATTATCCTGTCACCAGGCCAACCAGTCCTAACACTAACCTCTTAAATCCAAGCGCCAAGTGAGGCAGCTGTCAGTACCAATTTTTAAAGTTTTCGGTATGACTCGGCTGGGGATAGAACCCAAAACCTCCAGTATCTGAGGCGGACCACTAGGCCACTGGAACAGTTCACACAAGAAGGATTTTCCTTGACCTTTATGAAACATGTAGTTGAGAGAAACAAAGATGGATTCTGATTCAGATATGATTGACTTTGAAGGGTTTAGAACAGCCAATGTTGAAGAATTTAATGGATCTTTGTTAGAAAATGGATCCAATATTGATGTTAGTACCTTTTCATCACTTAATATAAGTGATTTTGAATCAAATGACAAGTAGGACATAGCCCAACTTGCACAATGGAGTGACGACCTCACTGTGTTGAGATCAATGATTTTGATTCTCAAGTTGGTTCAACAACTGAGCTTGGACCACTTAGCAATGAGAAAGATTTTTTCTCAAGAAAATGGGGGACACAAAGCCATATGGTATGAAACCAGCATCACTAACATGTTTGCACATCTTGGAATATTCATCGCTATGAGTATTATGCAAATACCCAAATATTCCATTGCCTGGATGACATCTGTATATTTTGGGATCCCAGGAATACCTGAAATCATGACCAGAGAGAGATTTGAGAAAAAAAAAAGGAAATATTTCCATGTCAATGACATGAGCGTCAACCTACCCAGAGGCCAACCAGGGCATGACAAGATAAGACCTTTCTATATCCGTCTAGAATAAATGCTTGGAAAATTATAACCCTCCCAAAAACCAGTCAATTGATGAAGGCATGATTGCTTTTAAAGGAAGACTCATTTAAGCAATACCTGCCAGCCAAACCCACAAGGTCTGGGAGAAAGCCCCAACACACTGGATACATCCATGAATTTAAAGTATATGTTGGAAAGCCTGATGGACAAAAAAGGAGAATGACAGAGTGTCAGGGATCTACATAGGTTTACTGATGTTTATTCAACTGACACTAATCCGGTGTTTGATCTGTGGACATATGCCTCCAGCAAGAAGCCAAAAGTTCTCTGTGCAGAACAGGACCTGGTAAATTACACCTGGGTGCTAATCTTTTAGTAGGACATCAAAAGAGCCATTTGTAATAAAATGATAGGCAACTTATATTGACCATCCTCTGATCTACAACTTGGGAATAGTTAGTCCACCACATCCAATCAGAATTAAGCTAGTGGGTGGGCATACCTCAAAGTCTGAGGATATTAAACTAACTCTATACCAGAATTATTTAGTAGACTGAGGCAGATTACAAGGTGATTGCACAATTAAAGGCTACTCATAAATTTGTCATGAATCCAAGGGAAAAGATTGAAACAAAGAAAGCTTCAGTAAGGTAGATATTTGCTTGATTTTTGGCTCACACATTGCAAACACTGTAAATGTAAGTACTAATATTATGTTTATGCAATTACTAATAGTATTGTTAGAATGAAGAATTACTTTGTACAGTTTCATTTGTATACTTATTTGAGATTTGTATTGGAGTTAGGAAATGATTTATGTAAGCAAGATTATGAATGTATGTTTGAATATGTTCAGACCATAGTTGCATATTTATATATTTGTATGATTTGTGATGCAAAATAGATGTGTTGGTTATTATGTATTGATGTGAATCAATTATCGTTGCCTGTATACAAGTAATTGATATCGTGCTTTATGATGTGTTATTATGTTATGATTTTACATTGTGTTTACCATTCATGAATGTACGAGTAATTCAGTGGGAATGGATGTGTGACCCATGAAATTAGATAACCTAATCTGGTGATAAATTATCTGGGATTAGTGTGAATTAAGTGCCCAGCAAAATAGTACACCCTCCTTGTGTTTTATAAGTTATCTTTCCGGGTGGAACAACTTCAGTAGAAGTGGATAGGAAAGTTGAAGGAGAATTTTCCGGGTGGGATAACTTCAGTTAGAAGGAGATCCCGATAGTCTGAGAGAAAGACTGAAGTGAGACTGTCTGTACAGTCCAGGTCGACAGATTGGAGTCGACGGTTTGACAAGGAAGTCGACCGACGAAAAGGGAAGTGGAGAGGAAATTCTAAGAAGCAAAGGAGGAGTAGAAGTGGAGAGGAAAGTCGAAGCAGTAAAGGAGGAGTGCAGGAGAAATTTAGAGAGACAGATGAGTAGAATCAAGGAAATTCTCACATTGATTCAGATGATTATATATATATATATATATATATATATATATATATATATATATATATATATATATATATATATATATATATATATATATATAATGTGTGGATAGAAAACAAATTTACTGATCCTCAAACTATCCTACAACAGATGCAATTCTTCCTACATACACTCATGAAATGATCAAAAAAATATATATATAAAATATACAATATATAGTATTGTATTTTATAAATCCCAATCATTCATCATTTTGTGTTGTTATTCAATTAGTCAAAACAGAAATACCACTGGTTTGAATTCTGTTACAAATCCACCCAGTCATATTATCATGTCACCAGGAAAACCAGTCCTAACACTAACCTCTTCATGCTGAGTGCCAATTGAGACAGCTGTTAGTACCATTTTTTAAAAAGACTTTGGTGTGACTTGGCCAAGGTTTCAAACCCACGAATTCCCGCATCATCCGAGGTGGATGCTCCTACCAATAAGAAAGTGTATGCCAGTCTACAGACTAAGATTACTCTTGTCTTTTCTAGAATACAGACTGCAATTATTTAGATGGTAGTAAAAAGGAGAAAGCAAATTATTAATTTTTTTGGAGTGGGATATACATAAAACACCTAATTCTGATATGTTTATGTTTAAGGTGTAATTTAGTATATAAAAAAGCATATGATTGGCATATGTGTGTGTGTGTGTGTGTATATATATATATATATATATATATATATATATATATATATATATATATATATATATATATATATATATTAAGATAAAGGAAGAATATAACAAAAATAAATTTGTAAAAGTACAATGGAACAACTGCCAAGTTAAGTAGCAGGAATTATGGAAACAGTAGGCAACAACATCAAAGATACAAAGCATTATGTGAAAATATCTTCATGATGTGAGGTTCATTGCATTAACAGCACTAAGAGATCACATGACATGATATTGGTGAAATGCCCACTATGCAGGCAGCATCACATTTTAGTATAATATAACGCAAAGCAAAAGTATTGAAAGAGATAAGATTAAGAATCTATTTTGAAAAGGGAGGTACCATGAAAACATTAATACCCAAACCATAATGCAATGTGGCAAGGTAACAAATGAAAAGTCTAACAGACATGTTTACATTTAAATATAATAACCATACCTTTTCCAGGCATCCCGCATGTGATCTGACCTCTGTGGGAGATGGTCTCTGATAAACCACACTAAAGTGTGTGGGCTAGAGGATGCCTGCATTATGTTGCCTTTGTGGAGTACATCTGAAAGAGATAAACAATGCTTTTCAAAAATGTTGCCATTTTCATCCATTTATCTCACCATCCTGGGGACAAAGGTTAATGCTCATGCTACCAGGCAAAGTGTGAGAAAAAGTTGCCAATGAAATGTAAACTTCGCCTTCTGTTAGGAAATCGAAAACAACTCGCTGATTCTTTGGATGTAAAATGGCTACAGATTATGACATTTGAGATGCACCCTTGCTAAGTTCTATAACATTATAACCCAATGTGAAATGTATTTACATGATGTTGATACTAAGCAGCTTACGGTGACAATGAAATTCTTGCACATTCACATGCAAGTTTTACTAGCAAACTGACCATTAACCTTTTTCCAGAGCAAGACATCACTGCTCGATTTCATGAAGTTGGACCTACTGTACTATTATGAAAATATATAAAATTCTGTTTTGAAATTTAAACATGATATGCTAATAGTAATTTGCTTTTAAAAAAAACATGATTGGTTAAGAGCTTTTTCTAAATTATTTCTTTTTATAAATGGATATTTTAATGGCCGTATTTGCATTATTTTCTTTATAAAATCACTTTGAAACCGTAAATGAACTTATGGCAGATATAGCTGCATATAAACTTCATTAAATTGTCATTATTCATAAATAATTTGGATAATAAATTCAGTAAAATATATAATATAATGAAAAAAAGTTTAAATTTATGTGACAGGAGATTTAGCCTCATTATTTAATAATGTAGGTCAGAAACATGTGACAATCTATTGTGGAGTTCAAAAATGCTGCAATGTCAAGGTTATTTTCTAACCTACAGTAATTAATTTTTGTGAAACTACTTAAAATATATATAGTAGTGAAACAAATACTTTTTAACCAATGCATAACGTTATTACAAATAATACAAACAAATATGCAGTCCTAATAATTAATTTTTGTAAAAAACAAAAAAGTAATTCATCACTAAGTAAATTTGCAGGGATAGAGTCTTCAACACTAAATAACTTTGGAGTTGTAAAGCAAAATGTCTTGTTGACAGAAATAACATAACTTTGCCAATTTTAGAAATGTCTGTCTGGATTATGTCTCAAAGTTAAAAACCAAATTTCATGAATGAATCATTAAAATGTGCAACTTAAAAAATACAATTGCAAACTGGTAACACAACAGGTAAAATACAAGTAATTATCCATTTACTTCTTAAAAAAATTAAAAAGTTCCCAAAGGTTGTTCAATTGGCCCTAGATTTACACATAAAAACTTTCAGTAGCAACTCTTCTTTCTTCAGGTATTTGGCAGGTAACTTTCATCAAGGTGAAATCTGTTCTCACACCTGTATTGCCTCTGGCATGTTTGATCACACACCAGTATGCCTCTGGCATGTTTGACCACACAATGGTATGCCTCTGGCATGTTAGATTTTCACATTAAAATTTGTTAAATGGACAATGTTTCCAAAACCTTCATATGAATAGAATATATGAAAATATTCCAAAGCTTTCCTGAAGCCATCTAACACTTGGATGAGTCCAACTCTCGAAAAAAAAAAATAACAAACCTCTTTGATTTTTCAACTTTGTCCAAACAAAATTTTGTGAAGCGTACAATTCTTCTGGTTGAAAACCCTCTTCATCATCATCACTGACACCCACAAGCACATTGTCTCTCCAGAGGTCTTGTCTCATTTTCATGCATCTGTACTAAGTTGAAATTGGTAAAAATGTTCACAATTAAAAATCTCACTTCACTCTCATCTGATCTTTCTTTGAAGTCTGCCATCTTGGATGCTAATTTCACTGTTCGGAAAACCCATTTAAGTCCATACTTTGTTCCACATTTCTAGCTGTATACAAGCTAACCCCAGAGTTAATCCAAATATAATATCTAAATTACAAGGGAGTTATCAGAAATACCCCAAAATTAATATAGTTGGGGTACTAAACTGTTAGAAAAGAACTATGCTCCAGGCCGGTCCAGTGTTTATTATGGCCTTACTTTCCCTGGACCGGTATACTGGTCCATAGTGATGAAAGGGTTAAGAAAAGCCCTGTTTCTAAAAGATGTACTGGAATTGTGCAATAAGTTTTTTTTTTACGTTTGGGGGATAAAAGGGTCCAGTTTAATTCTATATTGACTTAGTCCTTCAATGTGTTGTCTATCAATAGCTACAGTAATATTTTATCAAAAACAAGGAAATCAGGATGAGAGTATGTTTGAAGTCACTTGTGCATTTATTCCTATGTACATTTATTATGAGTTGTTTCAAAGAATGCTAGAAATCTTTTTGACTGCTATTGATCTCTATGCATAAAATCAGTCAACCCTTTAAACATTTCACTGCTTTGCCACATTCAATCTTCCACTGAAAATTAAACACATGGACTCTAGGAAGTTTGGAGTGGTACCTTCTATTATTGCATTGTTTTATTACTGACCAAAAAAATTAAATAAAACCTCAAAATGAAATAACACCATTCTGGTAGCTTTCTTTTCATTGAACATTTGCATATTTTTAGTATCTTTTCTTTTTCTCTTTTAATACATAATCAACTTTAGTTCCATATTCATATAAATATTTATTTTAACCCTTTCATCACTAAGTAACTTTGTAGGCATAGAGTCCTCAACCCTAAGTAATTTTGGAGTTGTAAAGCAAAATGACTTGTGGACTTTGAAACAATATAACTTTGCCAATGTTAAAAATATCTGGCTGGATTAGGTGTCAGAATCAAGGTTAAAAATCATATTTTATGACTAATTCAATAAAATGTGCATATCTATTACAACTGTTAAAATGCAGGTACAAACAGGTAACATAACAGGTAAAATACAAGTAATATTTTATTACCTCTTAGAAAACTTGGAAAGTTCTCAAAACTTGTTCAATTGACCCTAGATATATTAGTGAATAATCACAGTAGCAACACAAGTCTTTCTTTCATGGTGTCCATAATATATAAGATTCTATAAAATGAACTAAAATGATCTCCAAGGTGAGATCTGTCCACACCTATATCATCTCTGCCACATTTGATCCTCGCATTGAAGTTTGTTAAACGGCCAATTTTTCCAAACACTTCATCTGAATAGAATATTTGAAAATATTCCGAAGCTTTCCTGGAGCCATCTAACACTCCTCGGGTGTGCCCAACTCTGTCAGAAAACTGAAACAAATCTCTGGTTTTCCGGCTTTGTCCAAACAAAACCACGTGGTGCATACAATTCCTCTGGTTGAAAACCTTCAAAGTTTTCTTCATCGTCATCACTGTCACCCACAAGTGCATTCCATTGTCTCTCCAGAGATCTCTCATTTTCATCCAAATTTTCCAGGTCAAAATTATTTAAATCCTCCGATAACTCTCCATTGAAGTTTTTTCAAACGCCACCATTTTGGATACAAATTTCAACATTCGGAAAACACGTTAAAAGTTCCTACTTTGTTTGATATTTGTATACAAGCTAAACTCAATAGATCATCCAAATATAACATCTACATTACAAAATGGAAATTATTAGAGTTACCCTGAAAGTTATTTAGTCGGGTACTATAAAGTTAAAGAAGAACACTGCCTTAGACCGAAAAGTCGGTCCATAGGGTTTTTGGACTTACTTCCCGATGTCCGGTTTTATGGTCCACAGTGAAGAATGGGTTAAGTAATAAAACAAGAGATATAAAACATGGATGACATCTACTCCCTCATTTTGACCCAAGATGACAACTTCCAACAAAATGAAATTGAAAACTAAACATTTACACATGCAAACCCAAAACAAACTTTTAGTTTTAGGCATCTTATTTATTTATTTAAGGAAAAAATTCATTTGGACCAATTTGAAAAAAAATTTTAATTTGCCTTAGAAAACAATATAGACAGAAACAAACTCGGAAATATGAGCTAGATTTGCATAACATTGGTATAAAAATGCAGACAATACACAAACTCTGCATATGAGAATAAACAAGCAGACTTTGGAAAAGGTCACAAGCTAACCCTACAAACCAAAATTTGTAGAAAAAAAAAACTAGAGAAAACAAAAAATTATAACAGAACAATATCGATCTAAATGATATTGAAAAATAGCTTTTTATTTATTTCAATAAAAAAAAATGCAAACTATAAGAGACAATCTCAAAAAAACAATTTCCCCAAAAAATATTTAGAATTTTTATATTTAGAAAACTAGAGGTGGCATCTTGTTTTAACCAACATGATATGCTGGGATGGAACTAACTATTGTCTTTAAAAAAAAAAACTTTGATGCATTCCATTTATACTCCTTGGATATGAAAACCTTCAATGCATTGCATTATACTCTCTGGCAAATTTATTATTTTCTCACAATTTATAAAAGATTCTTCATTTCTCTACTTCATGTGAAACTCAAAAAGCACTGTGTTTGACAATGTTTATTATGGAATTTTACAGCCCATACTGCCAGTGTCTCGCAATCTAAATACCATTTAGCTATGAAACCCATTTTAACGATGCTCATGGTGCAAAAAATAACTTCACGATATAAGTCAAATCGTGTTCACAAATACTTTATAAAATTTTCCCACGGAAAATGTGCATTGAAATTTTAATGTCAGTTTTAACTCACCTCTTGATCATATATCATTTGTTTTCCAGGTCTGATCACATCAAATATACTTCAAGTATGATTTCCGGGTCTTATCACATCAAATATACTTCAGGTATGATTTTTATACATGCAAGTGCACAGTGAGGAGGTAAATATACCAATTGACAGTAACTTAACTAAATATAAGCAAAATCCAAAAGAAAATGAAAATGAAATGTAAATATATTAACTTTTTATTGCTACAATGTGCTATAAAGTATTTTTTTTAAAAAACAAAACCTTTAATTATCCCTGTATCAAATAGACTTTCTTAACTTTCTCCTTTTAACAAAAAACTAGTCAATCGCAATATACTTCTGAGCACAAGCCTGCACACGTGAAATGTGAATCTAACACTATATGAAAAGCAACACGTATCGGTTCTTGTAAATCATGATCGCCCTTCCCCTCGCAACCTCCATATGGAGTAATTAAAGGAAAAATCTCTATGCATAGTCCAATGCTATATTATCGTGGCAAATGGGTTCTGCTTATTAATTTTGGACACGCGTACACTACGTACAGGTACACTACACTACGCCGTTGTTGACTTGTGTAAAACTGAAGCCAGTAAGAAAACAAATATCCTACTGAGCAATTTCCTCTAAAATGTCAACATTTTTATAATTTTACAATGAACAAGAATGAACATCACTTTTTTGTAAATAGCATGCATTTATGTTAATCACTATGAGAAAAGTCAAAATTACTATACCTTCATTGGATTTGATTACAAAATCTATTCAGTGTATCCTCTGATGTTTGATGATTATAGGTCATGTCCTGAGAGTGACAAAAGGGTCATTACAAGGTCAAGGTTGCAATGTGATTTCATGGTAGCCATTATGGACCCAAACTGACAGAATACTGCTAATGAGCCTACTTATCCAACATAAATAGGAAAACAATAATAATTAAACTACTTTTAAAACTAGTAATATTTCAAAAACAATAATATTAATAATTGATTTATTTGTGTGTGTGACTGATTGGATTTGTATTTTGCCACTGGATCTTATCCTGATAGTTGGGGCAATATTTGCCAGATCCGGATCTAGATGTCACTGCTTACTCAAAACCATCACTGCTTGCAAGCCTCAGCGAGTCTACCTTTTTTTATAGTGCAAAGCTAGGAAAGGCCCAGAGGGTGTTATTTTTATTTAATAATTGACTTTAATTTTTTTAAATTAATTTAAATTTAATTTAATATTTACTTTTAATTATCTATTTATTATATTATTTATAAATCGATTTGCATATTTGATAGATGGCGAGTGTCTCCTCTGTTCGACAGTATGATACTGATACACTCATTCATGCCATTTCCGATAGTTAACTTCAACATTTTGGCCAAAGTAAGTTTCTTTATTTAAAATCTGTAAATTGTTTAACTTTAATTATCATAATTTGTCAAAAATATCCATGTAAGTATTATAAGTAATTGGATGACGTTTCAACTATTTCCTAGAATCTGAGACTGGCGAGTATATAAAACCATGTGCAAGACATAGCTCAATCGCTGTCTGTTGATGAAAACTATTTGCACAACGCTGCCACCTAAAATTAAAATTAATGCACCGATTTGTTGGCTAAATTTTAAACTCGTTATGTTTTGCATTCCTAAGTGCTAGACTGTTGGTAAGTTTCAAATTTGTATTGTTAGTTTGTATTGTTCATAAATTACGAGTCAGGCCCCAGATTCACTAAGCAGAAATCTGGATCTGAATTTTTTGGCTATAGAAAACCGGGAAATCTGGATGTTGCTTCACTATTTCGCTGAGGTGAATGTTTAGAGAGGTGAATGTTTATAGAAGTTTCAGTCTACCCAGTGTGTGTGTATATATGTATATAGATATATATATATATATACACCACTATGTTGATAACTAGTGGACATTGGGGTCCAAAAACATTGACTGCACTATAAGCAAGGGCGCGAGTTAAGTTAGAGTTAAGTTAGAGTTATCGAGGGACCTATAACAAACAACAAATATAACAATGGGATAGACGCATAGGGAAAAGGAGGGGTGGATTGTCATGTTGAATACTCAATAATCACGCTAAGATTAAGAGTGGATAAATCTTTTTTCATATCGGTGTACTTTATTTAGTTTTTCCTCACAGAGTAACATTAATTTCAGGATAACTTACAGTATATTGAAGAAATCATCTAAACATTCCTCCTGGTTTCCATTTGCTTAGCACATGTACTTCACAAGAGTATTACGTCACTTATTTTTGTGGTGAATGGCATACAATCTAATTTTAAAAAGTAGATGGTTTTTTTTCAAATACAAAAGATTGACACATTTCAAAAAAAAAACAATGTTGATTGAATGATGTGTAGATTTTTATTGTGGTAGAAGTAAAATGGAAGAAAAAAAATTCATAAGGTTTAACCATTACCACCATGAATTTAATGGGTCTAAAAATTTATAACGACATAAATTAGAACACAATAACACTTGCGGTTTGTGACATGTTTCAGAAATATCACTTCACATTTTGAAAAAATGCAAATTTCACAATATGGATTCTATCTTTATAGGCAATACCGTATTTTGCGCCCTATAAGTCGCTCCTGCGTACAAGTCTGCGTACAAGTCGCTCCTCTGCACTTACCATATTTACGTCTTTGATACCGCCGACCATTGCATGCGACTTGGTAATTTCCAACTACGTGTAAGAAATATTATAGAATTGTTTAAGAGTTATATAAATTAAGTATTACAATAGACTTCGACTTTGCCTTGAGTAGTATCTGAATTTTTGAAAGTCCATGACCTGCAGCACTCTGTACCACAATCTATTTTTGTAGATTCTCCTCGAGAACTGGCCAACTTGCTTTGCCACTACGATTTCCCTTCGTTTTTTTTGTTGACCTTAACTGTCTTTTTTATGCCAGTCACGCACAATCTTCTCGCTTACGTTGAATTTTCTTTCTGCTGTACAATTTCCGTTTTCTTTCGCAAATGCTACGACGTTTAACTTAAATTCCGCATCTTATTTTTTCTAGTTGTTGGTACTATGATAAATGGCACGAATTTAATTTAATACTAAACTTATTGACTTACGCTAATATAACAATTTTAAATCATACATTGTTATTGTGAAACTATATTTTATTAATGCTCCATTGTATGAATCATACCTATTTATATGTTGGTCATTTCCACAACCCCAGGGAACTTCAAAGGCACTTAATTATCTGTACTTTGAAGTTCTCTCCATGAAGCCAGTCTTGGCTTAATCCAGAGTTTAAAACTAGATCAATTATCAGAGGTAATATTCCTATGGTTTTTTTTAATAACAAGTCATAGGGAAACCAACCAAAAAAATGATTGTGTTTTTTTTATAAACTACTATTAAAGTAAATTATGAAGCAATAACAGAGATAACAGAGGTCTCAGAAACACTTTACAGTGACATAATTCGTTGTTTAAAATAACAAAATAATCTCAGTTCGGCATTCTGTATTTATTTGAGTACATCAAAAGAACATGATGCAATAGACTTTGACTAGCAGCTTGGGTGGGAAAATGTGCTGAAATTTACAAGGACTGAATTTAGAGACAAAAAGATTCTAAGATGTACATGCCGAATAATAAAGGAAATACAATGGCAATCGTTATTTCAATATTTGTTTTTATTGATTAATAACAACATATTTTAACACATATATAACTAAATATTATCTATTTAATTTGATAATCTTATAGTCTAATACTTACATGTACGGTACATAGGTTTCAAGCAATTGGCTTGCCCGTATACCGACAGAGACAGATTCATTTCGCTAAAGCACAGCATCACTGCGTAGTATCAGTCAGACGTTTAAAAAAAATTATCGTATAAGTCGCTCCTGCATTTTTTAGAAAAAAAAAAAAAGTAGCGACTTATACCCCACAGAAAATACAGTAATCACCATTTTTGATGATAAAAACGAACTATGTATCAAGGTTAAATTTGCCAATTTACAATTTCTTATTACGACTTTTTTCATGTTTAACACATTTTAAAATATATTTTCCTTGGAAAAAAAATTGGGAGCCGTGCCGGACACCGCGTTATAAGCTGGTTCGCGCGTTATCTGGGGGCGCGAGTTATGAGGGAGTGGTGTGTGTGTGTATATATATTTTTGCCCACATTACATTTAATGCAGAAAAAGTGATGGATACTTTTTTACTACTGTTTTCATGGACTTAACCTTAACTGACAGTATATTCAATTTAAATACAGCGACAATATAGAGTTGATCCTCCATGGCATGGTAATCCGGGTAAGCCACCATAAGAGATTTTATTTACATTAAATGATTAGATTGACCGATATATTTTATAGAAATACATAAAGGGAAAATCATCAAAACTTTACATTTTATAATAATGTAGCAATAAAAGTACAGATAGCAAAATTATGTACCGCAATAGCGTACCAGGCTACATCCAAGTTGCCATTCATGATGAAAATTTGTATTTTCTTTTTTGTATGTTCAGTATTTATGTAAAAGGATATTATCTTAATACTTTAACAAGAATTTATTAACCAGTTCTATTACTTTTAAAGAACTGGCATCAACGAGAGCACATCAGCTCCCATTTTTTTTGTAACAAACCCCTTAGCTATAAATACCTGAGTTCGTAGCCTCAACTCCTTACAGTAGGACTAAGGTAGGTATAGGACTGTCAGGGGGCATAATTGTTGCTGGCTTCTCGTTTTCTGTGGCTGCTTAGGTTCCAGAACAGTGGTCTTCTTTTACTGCATAGTTTCAATTAAATTTGGAATTTTTTAATGTAGAAACATCAGAACCCGACAGAATAAACATCCAGATGCATGTTTATGGCACTATGTGGAAAAATTTAGAAATTTTTATTTCCATAAGAGTTAATAATAATAAACACATTAGGTCTTATGCTGCCAACCCTTTTGAATGTATCCATGCATATTTCATATTTATGTACAAAGCCTCAATTCAGGAGACCTGTCCAGTCCTTTCAGCCATATCTGCAATAATCAGTGTGTAGGCTTAGGCTAAGTCAGTGTATCCCCCAGGAGTGTAAAACTGAGGGTAAAAAAAAAAACCTTGGTGCCAAAACTGGGGGTCAAATAAAAAATCTGGGGGTCAAAAATCTACCCACAAATTTTCATCTAATCCATACATTTTCAGCTGGAAAAGGATATTGCAATTTGCACAATATATTCTCTCTCTCTCTCTCTCTCTCTCTCTCTCTCTCTCTCTCTCTCTCTCTCTCTCTCTCTCTCTCTCTCTCTCTCTCAAAGTATTCTTTTATTAGTTAATATTCCTTTTAGTGTAAAGTCGTATTTTTAACAGTCTCTTTATAATTTCTGTAGCATGTAGCAATATTATAGACCAACATATTACATATAAGCCATTACAAAACTCCATATATATATCTTATTAACAAAACGACAGTTAATTTACTGCCTGTCATAAAATGTGTATTATCATCGGTTTGGTGGTTTCGTTTCGTTGTATATCGTCCTAAAACATTTATTCAAAACTCAAAAGGTAATGATTCATCTTCTCTTTAAGAAGTTACACTTTTAATCTTTCTTTCTTTTCAGCAAAGTTAGCAAAATCTGCAACAACCCCTTGAATTTGTAATCCAAATAATGAATTTGTCTATGCAATTACTTTTTTCTTTGTTCTGAAAGAATGTTTTAGGTAATAATGTGTTCAAATGATATCTTGTGTTGATCAAGAGAAGATTTTAAAAATTCTCAAATGATGTCACGAAAGTATTATTCACTTGTGTAGTGTTCGCTATCAGGCGGTAATCCCAATACCTTGGATGTGCCATATTCTAGTCAAGGGAATATTTTATTGTTTTTCATTAGAGTCAGATCCACATTTACTCTTTGTGTTCTTCTTCTTTCACTTTCTCGCTAATGATTATTAGTGCACGCTGTTTTTATCTCTTGAGATCACATTTTAGTGCAACATGAATTGAGGTTAAACATCTGAACATCTTGCTGAACTCAATCGAATCGCGTGAGAGCTCGAGAGATCAGGGGAAGATACTCTCATAATATTGCCTAATGGTAGTCTGGTTCTCTGCTCTGTATGCTCAGTATGAGTGTGCAACACAGAGCATACAAAACAGGAAACCAGAAGAAGTATTCAAGATGCCACCCCTAATGATGAATAATCGAAGTAGATTCTATGTCTAATGAAACGCATTGGATATTAAATTGTAATTATATTTTGAAAATCCTTTTCGTCAAAAAAAAAACCGCACAGCAAACATTTCTGTGGTCAATTTTCTCCAGTGTGCGCACAACTGTGGGTAAAGGGAAACACTGGGCTAAGTTATCTCTCAAATATCTTGCACATTGACCCCATTGTTGGTCAATGGGGTTACTATGTGTACTGTGTGAAACTCATTTTAATAACTTCTTGAGATTATTTCACATATATATTGATTTTTAGTCAAATAAACTAGTGTTTATGGCTCTTTTCTTGAAATATATGTATGCAATTTATTTAACTTTATGGTGTCATAGCAAGTTTATACCTGTATGAATTTAGTCCTAGAAAGCTATATTCAAAATAATACAGATAAAATGCAGTAAACGATGATTTGGGTTTGTTTTACATATTTCTTATTCTTCTCTATTAGAAACCATTAGTACAAAATCAAATGTCAGCAAGTACAAATACAAACTATCAATACAATATTTTTTTTTTCTGCTGAAAGTACCAACTTGAACATGAGCAGGAGTGACACCTTATAAAATGTATATTAAAACCTGTTTGCGTTCTTTGTTTCATTTCCTAATGACAAAATATGATAATTTTGTGCTTAATATTAATGTTGCGACATTCTGTAACAATTACCAAACAGAATGTCTCTAATCCAGCACTTAATTTGGCTATCAAATTCAGTTGTTCAAGGTTAATTATGGATTTAAAGCAATTAATGCTAAAGATTATATTCAAGTCAATTAAGACATATTAGTCCTAAAATGATACTGACATAACAAGTTTGTTTTTTTAAGAAGGATTTTTATCAGTATGTTGTCAATAGCTTTCTTTATTGCAGTGTTGGTAATATGAAAAGGTCCACTGAGTTATCTCCCTATATTATGGTCAGTTTACAAATGTTTTTCATTTCTGAAGTTTATTATTTATTAAGCACGGATATATTCTGTTGAAATAATTTATAAATGTTGTAATGAAAGTCCAACATTTGTTAGGTTGCATAAAAATACATATGTCGCCGGGTAATGGGTACGTGCATTACTCTGCTGGATGACGACAAATGTGACATGCTATAGCTTTCATTGCTTGTCCTATTTAAGACTGAAGCTATAAGCATTATTTTGGGCACTAGCATGAGTAGCATGAGTTATATACTAAATTTTAAAAAAATAAAGTAGGACCATGTTTTTATGAAAATTGACAAATTCATTTTGAGAATTGCCCACCCACCCACTTCACTCCTTTCACGTCCTGAAATCACGCTGAGCTGCATCATAGAGACAGTTGAGACTTCATTTTTATCATTCTTGGATGCATCTCCATTGAAAAATAGCTTGGTTCACTTCCAAAAACTGGTATCTCAATTTTCATGTCCTATACCTAAAACTAAGGGTACTAATATTAGTACTACAAACGAGAGAGAGAGAGAGAGAGAGAGAGAGAGAGAGAGAGAGAGAGAGAGAGAGAGAGAGAGAGAGAGAGAGAGAGAGATCAGGTTGAACTTGCACCAGACAAAGGAGTGTTCCTACCTTGAATCAAAACCGGGCCCATTTTCTCAAGATACAACCGTTCTCCATTAAAGATGTCAGTCATTTAGAACGACAGGTACTATGCTACATTTGACACTAAAGTACATGGACAACACTATCTTTTTCTAACTCTACTCCGCAGTTCTCTTTAACTCGTTTAGCTTTTAACGCATTTTCACCGAAGATTGCAGTCCACGATGTAACGTCCACATGCTATTTCTAATGAACACACACGTGCGAGTCTGAAGGGTACTATGGGACAAGTTGCCTCGATACAGTGTGAGAGGCTGCTTAGGATTGGCTATCAGCCTCGCGCATGAGCAGATTTGGTGATATTTTTTTTTTTTTTTTTTTTTTCGTTTTCAGCTATTTGGACCTATTTTTGTTTTCTTTGTTGTTGCTGGTATAGGTTAACCTGTTCTTGTTAAGTTTAGTCAGGTCTGCTTAGATGTTAGGCAAACGAAAGGAAATATAGTCTCACCAAGCTTCTTTGGATAAATCAAATTCTAGAATATAATGAAAACAGAGTAGCCCTGATAAATGTATGCTTTATTATTATTATTATTATTATTATTATTATTATTATTATTATTATTATTATTATTATTATACACAAATATTTATAACATTACTAAAGGTGAACAAGGGAAACCCACACCAAACACACTTTGTTTGGAAAACCAGTGTGTCACTTCTAAGTCATATTTGCTTGGACGTGGCTAATAGGTGTCAACAAAGATGTTGAATCGAGGCAAGACCTCAGGTTATAGACGCGCTGATTTTATGAGCTAAGTAAACTGAGTCTCCAAATTGTGATGGGGGTGGGAGTGTTTCACGTGTCTTTTTTGTTAAGTGTGTAGAAAGTCCAAGTTCCTTGGCACCATTGAAAAATTACGTGCAGTGCCGGATTACCAACTGAGCACACTAAGCATGAGCTTATGGCTTCAGCCCAACAGAGGCACCAGACAAAAATTAAAATTATTTGGTGATGATAAATCTGAATTAATTATATATGACCATTTCAATCTGCGCTTACGAGTAATATAATCTGGAATGATGGTACCACTGGTATTTTTCCAACTTTTTAGCTTTTATTATTTGTTCTTTTCTTTTCTTTTCTTTTCTTTTTTCTTGTAGGAATGGCATGTGGCTACCATATTTTGTTCAGTGCTTAGGGACCTGGAGCATTGGTTACGTGTTTCTTCTTTTCTCAAATGTAGCTCGGCGAAGTCACCGTGATCATCTGTTTCGGCATAACCTGAATTTACAGACAAAAATAGTTGGATGTTCTTTTTGGCAAAATATTAATGCAAGGCGGTCAATGAAACAATTTTACAACACTTCAAAGTACTTTGCTCTCTTACAGCAGAAGGAAGTGAGCTCTCCTTCGGAAATCAACCTTTTGGCATGGAGCAAAATTTGGCACACACACACACACACACACACACACACACACACACACACACACACACACACAAACACACTGCTAAGAAAATGGAATCGTCCTCAATAGCCTTAATATCGAATGCCAAATAATCAAATAATAGCCATGTGAAGGGTGGCCTCAGTAGCCTTAATATCAAAACCCCAAAAATATCCATGCGAAGGGTGGCCTCAATAGTCTTTATATGGAATGCCAAATAATATCTATGCGAAGGATGGCCCCAATAGCCTAAATATCGAATGCCAAATAATAGCCATGCGAAGGGTGGCCTCAATAACCTTAATATCGAATGCCAAATAATATCTATGTGAAGGATGGCGTCAATAACCTTAATATCGAATGCTAAATTTACTCAATCAATTCATGTTCCAGAAATCTACGCAAAGAGCATCTCAAAGAAAAAATAATCAAAAACCCACTTTGTTGAAATACCAAGATCATATATCAATTACATATGAAGAAATTTATTTAAGAATCAAAGATTTTAATAAAATATTTTATTGATTTCTGTAGCCTGTGCAAAAACCTAAACAAAGAATTAATCCACCCAGTCACCAGAGATGTGTTCTAAGTCATACACATTACATGTTGTTGTTGTGGTTGTTGTTGTTGTAGAGTTTAAAGGCTTTTTCAGCACACATTGCGGCCGGTATTAATGGCGGAGGAAGAATCCTGGAGAACTCCAGAAAGAACCACTGACCCACGAGAAGCTACCAGCAAGCTTTCTCGCATACCGACATTGGCCGAACCTGATGTTCGAACCCACACAGAAAGAGGTGAGATGGCTGTGATCCGTAATGGTGAGCGCTTTAGACCACTAGGCCATTCGGGGGCCCCGCTATATTACATGTAGATTTACAATATTCTCTTAACAAGGATTTTACTGCCTAAATCATGCACTTTCTACGGTGATTTTGCAACCACATACCACTTAAGTTTCGAATGCAAAATAATAGACACGCTGCAACAACTTGTGGTCAAATGGATCAAAAATCATTAAGTAAATTAATTTAATACTTTTTACAATTTCCTCAAATTTTGAACACTTTTTTCCTTCTTTCTCTAAGCCCGAGTTGGAGGAGAACAGTTGTCTCTTATTAGCAGCAGATAATAAATATGTAACTAAGTTCAAACTCGTTTGATCTTATTGTCGTATAGAAACAGTGACTGCAAATAGTGTACTATCCTTCTTTCTCTCCGGACTGAAGTGTAATGTCCTTTCTATCCATACCGAGCTGTCATTGTCCAGTCTGGCAAAATTCATCTCCCCCATTTTAATAGCTGCCAAGGATAGTGTACTTTTGACAAATTTAGGTTGATGTTTGAAGCACAAGAGAGCAATAATTTTAGTTAGCAGTGTGCTAAGAACATTTACAATTTCCAAAAGTACTGTTACAAGCTAGGGGTCTTTGTTTGACCGAGCGGTGTCAAGACCCTGACGCAATTCCCGCTAGAAGTCATAAGTTTACCCTAAATTTCCAAAGACTTCTATACAACTTCAGTTGTAAGTTGGAAACCCTGACATGTCCATTCTATACCTAAATTGTCTCTATGCAAGACCATATTATTCACAACATGCCAATTAACCGTCAACCGCACATCCGCATAATTTTTCTACATCAACTTTCCTTTCCGTCAGCAGTTCACACCGTAGAAACTCTACAAGTATCCATAACACTGTGGACTATTTGAACTGCGCCACTTTAGGCCAGTCAATCTACCGTTTCAAGGCAAATCACACCAGTAAAACTATATCCCATTTGCCACCATTGCGACATAAACGGTATCCGCTGAGTCCCTTCTTATTTATTCCATTGTTTAATTTACCGGTTTCCTACCATAAATACTGCCACTGCAATCAATACAATAAAGTGCATCACTAGATTTTACAAAGTGCTACATCACTCGAGGGACAATCATGCGGATCGGGTCTGAATTTGCTACTCATTGGCCATGGCATCACTTTCTATCACGTTTCCTACTAATTGGCTAATTATTTCGGGCTAAGGAATATTTCCCATTGCACTGAATTCCAATAAACAAGTAATCACACAAACCTAAGAATTGCTTAAACGGGGCGCTATAACCAAATGCGCATCACCTTTAATTTATTACAGTACAATATCCAAAGAAATGTCAGCCACATTACATCAAAGTAACATAGGGTTATGCCAACATTCTCTCCACTGCTCATGTTTTAAATTCAAACTAAGCGCCACCTTAAGAAACTTCTACATGCATGTGTGTAAAGGGATATAACTCTAAACATTATCCGGAAATTACCGGATAGAATGATCTACGTCACTGTTCTCTGAAGAAAATAGGGGCAGGGGCAGTTTTTATGTACAAATTTAATGCCGTGATCAGTGACCCTGTATAAAAAAATCATTAAAAAATTAAATACACAAGTGATGTCAGAAAGGTCCATAATTTTGGATACCTATATTAAATCAAAGCATAAGAATATTATCCACTTAACCAGACAAGTCAATTGCAGTTCATAGCAGAAGTTTATGCACCCAACCCCAAAATTATACCTGCAATTTTAATGTTATAAGGTCATTTGTGACACTATTTGATGTTCACAGTGCAAAAACAGGCAGATGCAAGTGAAAATGGTTGTCATTGTAGCCGTTTGGGGGATTTTAAACTTGTCCCAAAACCATGCGTTTACCTTTATGAGAGGCTAGCTTTTCTTCCTAGCCGACTATTGGTATTTCACTATCAACGTACTGCAGAGTAACTATGGAAGGTGTACATGCCTGACATCAATTTCAAGAACACCACGAGTCCGAAACACCCAGTTCACAAATATATCCATATCTTTAAGTCATAAACAATAATAACTGAAAAATACACACCATGATCTACAAGCTAAGAAATTTGCACAAAAGCCAATTTACGAAATCAGCACCTGCCACCATAAGCTAGCCAATAGTGTACACAATATGGTGACTTCTTAGTATGGAAAGGCGAAGAGGATTACAGTATTATGGCTACCATGGTCACAGTCAGGTTAACAATTATAAATCAATGAATGAACTGACTAAGGTATGTTGATTCTTTGTCATATTAAAGATTTCCATTATTGAAATCAGTAGGGGTGTACAACAAAAAACGGGGATGCATGTTCAGACTAAAACGTAAGAGTAACTCAAACCTAGCTCAACTCTTAACCACCCAATCCCATCTTCATGCTACGTCATAATTAATAGTCGGAGTTTTCAAAAGGCAAAACATTTGTATATATCAACGACTCGAACAAAAGTAGTGACTGGGAACAAACAAGTTCAAGTTCAAAACTAATAGTAAACATAAACTAACCAACATCAGCTTCTCCACTACTTCATTCCTCCAACCCACGCTACGACAAAACAATAGTGGCAACCTCAAGCAAGGAACAAGGGACAAAGAGGGTGAATTAATGAGCAATGATAAAGAAGATCAAAACACAAGCAGAATACAACAACTATACATGACAAAGTAACATAAAGGAAACAAGAAGAAGTAGCAAAGACCAGGAAAAGCGGGAAATATCGCAGCAGGACAGATGAGAAGATGAAATAGAATTAAAAAAGATCAGGTGCAGAAGTAGCAGTGATAAAAAAGATCTGAAAATGAAAGAAACATCATAGCAGTACAAGGAAAAAGGCAGCAGTAGGAGCAAACAAAGATGGGAACAGTAGAGAAACAAGGGAATGTACATATACACAAGAGCAGAACAACAAAGATGCATTAATAAAAAAGGGCCAGGGATTGAAGCAGCCACTGAGGAAAAGAAGGAAAAGAAAGAAATTGCAAAATCTCTAAGCAGGCAATATAATCGCCCCAACCCGAACATACAGAAATGAACTTGCCATTCCCAATAAATAACACTAGCGCTCAAATCTAAACACCCTTCACAACTCTCCCCACTGCCAGAAACTGACTAATCTATAACACACAGCCAGAATACCACATAGTAGATATGCATTTATTACCAACACATTTCATACAGTTCAACATACGACACTGACAAAAACAACGGATGCTTTAACAATTCGGCAAGTGCTAGACATCACTATCAACTGCTAAAGCTACGATAAAAATCTAAATCACACACACACACACACACACACACACACACACACACACACACACACACACACAATTTTCCACTTAGTATATATCACCCTTAAAACATACACCGTCAATTGTTTTTGTATTATTCAGTAAGCTCGTTCTGGTTATCGTATATAATGATTTTAGTTTTTCAGGAGTTCGGGTTAGCTCACTTTGTACAACTACTTTCCAAGAAGTGACCGCGCCCCGCTTATGCTGAGCTGCGCGTAGATCGACTCCTTAATTATCTCATACTGGCCTGCCTGATCGATGACAAACTCATTACTTTGTAACGGCCTTAGATTCAACACACGTCAAACATTTTTAAGATTAGAAATTTTGTAAAATCTGATCATATTGATATTTATTCCAGTAATAATTTGTGTAGATAATAAAACCCTATCATCAAAGATTAAAAATAATATTAAATGTTCTAATGCAGTGTAAAGTTTTCGCTCAAATCGCTGTTCAGTTGTAAGTATACATTTGAGACGGTGTTTAATGGAAGACTGTACATTTGAGACAGAGTTTGATGGAAGACAACGTATACATTTGAGAGTCTGATTGAATACTAATTAGTTTTATATTTAAATATACACTATTTATGCCCCCACCGCGATTCAAACAGAAGTAACTTTCATTTCGTTGTACAGAACAACACAGTATTATTATTGCTGGATATTAGAACTATCAAGATATCAATTTTAAAAGAAAGAAACGATAACAGTAACTTGTGTAAAACATACTGAAATTTATAAGTTATTGAAAGGCAAAACCAGCAAATTTAAAAAGAGTGCTATGATATTGATTTGGATTGTGAGAGAAGCATGAGCCAATCAATAAGTCATATCCTGAATATAATGGAACGTTGAAATGAATTCAGATTAAACATTATCCTTGTTTCCACAGCTTCACTTGGTAATGGAAAAAGTCTAATTAATAGCCGAGTTCAATAGTTCAGTAACGGATAGAAGCCACGAGTAATGTACTATCTCACAATTCAATCAATAAAACCTTATTAATTGCGTTGTGATGCTGAGAACAAAGTAATTGATAATCAGTCTAGGAAATTAGTTTGAGTTTAAAAACTTCGGAATGTGAATGACCACTTACAATCAAGAAGGTTATAGACAATGTATGATTCAAAAGGTCGTTCACTTAGGAACAATACTGACCACGCACACACACACACTTTCTCTTTAAGACTTGATATAAGGTTAAAGCTGTCCTTGACTATCACGCAAGAAACACGCGTGACCGTTTTAGAACATAGGCATAGTTCATTAGAAAGACCTCTCTGACCTTGAATGAAAATACTGATGATCAGCAGGTTCCAAGATATAAAAAAGGCTCTGACTGCTTGGTCTCAGTGCGATTTCAGGATCAGAAGAATGTCGTGTCTATTTCTTACAGGTAAGAAAATTATGCTTTATAATCGCTTTTAAAAGTTAAAGATTTTATAGTAAGTTATAATATCCTTCGGAATTATTTTTATTTTATCAATATAATGTAATAGTGAGTTCTCTTTTCTACTATGAAATATTTTACTGATTTGATATTTTACTAAATTGATGTTCATTGTATTTATAATGTAATATTATTGAGTTTCTTTCTTCCACAATCATAATGTAATGAAATATTTTACAGCTTCGATGTTCATTAGTATTTGTTTGAAATAATTACGAGCTTCATGTTATAATTTAATTGAGAATAAATATATATTCTTCAAATAATAAGTATAACACTCACAGATCTTTTTCAGGTCTTTACCTTACATTAAATAAAATAAAATACATTTATTAGTTATTGAATTTTAGGCTCTTTGGATATTTAAATCACTTGCATTCAAAATGCAGAGAAATCAATGGACAAATAGAATAGTAGATTGTGGAAGAACTATTTAATAAGTATTGTAATATGTATTGTATGTAGTTTCAACATAAATAAATTTACATGTTGTATCTTTAGTTCTATATATCTTTATATATATATATATATATATATATATATATATATATATATATATATATATATATATATATATATATATATATATAAAGTGCGATTTCAGGATCAGAGAGTGTCGTGTCTATTTCTTACAGATTCTTGGTACCTTGTCGTAGCCAAAGCTTTCCCACAAAAAGATGTAACCGTATCTACACCATATGAGACACCTTATCTTAAGAGAGACGAACTTCTCTCTCTCTCTCTCTCTCTCTCTCTCTCTCTCTCTCTCTCTCTCTCTCTCTCTCTCTCTCTCTCTCTCTCTCTCTCTCTCTCTCTCTCTCTCTCTTTTCCTCTCTGATCAAGAGTCAAGGCTTCTCTTAAAGTAGCGATAAATTCCTTCTCATAGCCAGAAATAAGAAGAAGGTTATGATGGAAAACATCTAAACAACAACGCAGACTCTTCTTCTCAAAATAATAGTGGAGTTGAATAAACAGAAAAATGACAGACGAATATCAAGAATAAAGGTGTCACCCTCGTTATTATCACCTATGGAACAGACTAAACGCCGTAACTCCTAACACCATTAGACTTCACTCCGCTAGGCTATGCTACATCAACTCCAGAAGTGACAGCGCCGCCATATCCCAAAGAGAAAACCCAGATTCGAACAACCTCACTCATGTTAGAAACTACAGCAACCAGAAATATCACAGCGAGAACGAATATGATTACAACTATGAGAGGATTGCAACATAAAACGCATACATCGCCTGAGAATTCTTTTTGCAGTAACACCTGAGACTACAACATTCCCAATGCATACAATGCTAAGTCCAGCTCCAAATTTGACCTAACTACAAAATGAATTACCTCTATCCATGCTATAAACAGAGATTTTTATGGATCCAGCAGCGACATCTACCCTCTCATCAGATCAGCGACAACATCATTAACAGTCTCCTTCCCAGTGAAAGTGACTTTAACATTTTGAACTCTTTCGGTATTAGAGGCAATAGATGTATTGTTTGCTTTTAGTACATATCAAGAATATTTCTTCATTGTGGTATATCTCACAACGGTATGATATTTTTATCACTTATGTTGATTTTTTTTAAAAAGATAAATTGAAAGTTAGTGCGTAAATTTCATACGATTAACAACACTAATCTAACTAACTCTCTCTCTTCCTCTCTGATCAAGAGTCAAGGCTTCTCTTAAAGTAGCGATAAATTCCTTCTCATAGCCAGAAATGAGAAAAAGGTTATGATGGAAAACATCTAAAGTACAACAGACTTTTCTCATCATAATAGAACTGGTGGTTTAAATAACTAGTGACAACTCCATTCCAAAAACTAAAATCTCGGATACTTTTAATATGCTAGAGTTCATCGCAAGTTAAACACATCACTTACATGTTATAGAAATACACAGGACACCTCCTTCTTACTTAAACTAACCAACATAATTGACCGATTCTACATCTACAAAAAGATAAAGGGTTTCCTTCTAGATATTGAAATTGTCACTTACATTCAGTGTTACCATGATGCAGCAAATTTTATCTGAAGTAACCAAGTCTTCGTCACTCTGTGGCAATGGTTACTAGAAATGTATTTACTCAGTTAAACCATGCCATATTATAAACAATGATTACATTTAAACCACGCTGCACTTCAAACAATGGTCAGAGACCTTAACAGAGAACTAACAATTCATTTTTTTGCTTTAGAATTTGGGATAACACAGAAATTAAAATTAAGGATGAAATTACTGGTTGTTAGTAGTATTAGGAAATGAGGATTTTGGCTCACTTCATTTTTTTTTACCCTCCAAACAAGTATAAATTAAATGAGGGTTTCCAAAACAGGGAAATGAGGGTTTTGGCCCACCACCCCCTCCCACACCTATTAGAACGTTTCAGTTAACAAGGTGGAAATTAAATTAGCATTAGAATGAAAATGATATTATTTTAGTTATATTATATCTTAAGTTTAGATAAAATTTTACGTTACTCATATTTTTTTGATATTTTTTTTCATACTTGCTAACCCTCATTGGTAGAATGTCTGTTAACATATTGTCAATAATACGAAATTCACGTAATAAATCATCCATATTATATTTAACTCCTCGTAGGTAAGACCGGATCTGATCAAGTAGTTTCTTGTAAGTTTTAATTGATGTTAAACAACCGTGCTTCTTTATCAAAAGTCTTGGTTCTACTTTTTTACACGCCGCTGTAAGTGAAACACCAATAGCGGATATAATTAACAAAAAGGGATTTAATGATATCCCACTTGAAATTATACCGGAACTGGTCATTAACAAGGGTAGATATGATATTGCTCGAAGGATCTTGTAGTATTTGTAACATTATTTTACACACCAAAGTTTTTTGTGATAATATTTGTAGTATTGTATTAGTGCGTCCACATCCTGTTCTGAAATATCTTTTGAAATGTGATTTAAATCAATTATACTTCTTTTCATTATAATATTTGTTTACATAGTACTATGTTTGGTTAATCTATAATAAGAGCTGGTTGTTCAGCTATAAATTCCAAACACCAGAGAAAAATTGCTAATTTTAAAGTTTTATCAACTGGTTCAAGTACAAATTCTTCTTCAGAATTTTTGTTTATTATTACAGATAATACTCCAGATGAGTCATCATTTGGAAGACGAAATAGATATTTGGTAGATATTCTAAACTTTGTACTGCTAAGCACTGACAATCTATACACACCGGTAACTTCTGCAATATATTTGATAGAATTATTTTTTGGTGTCCACCCAGTATAACCAGTATCAACAGTATACACAATATTTTTAATCTATTTGTGAGGAATTTTAACCATACTCGTTTTCTCAACAATATTAGGAATTCCACTAATAATATCATTGAGTTTGTGTTAATATCATTGAGTTTTGTGTTAATATTAGCGAGTGTAATGTTAACAATTGATGGATTTCCCAAAAAATCATCCTTAAGCGTGTTTATGTTTCTACGAAAATTTAAAAACTTTTTTACGTGACCGGTAAATTCATTTTTGAGCGCTATTATTTCATTATTGATTGGAAACGTCCTGATCATCGACGTATTTCTTTGTTACAGCGTCTCCATCTGTAGTTGGATATCCAAGATCTGTAATCTTGTTCTGGTTCATAACAATATTCCCATTAAGTAAATCACCAGCTTTTTTAACAAAATCATTTACTGACCTACCAGAATCTTGTATCTTACCTTGATTGTTAAAAGTAATGATATTATCAGCAACCGCATTAGGAATTCGTACAAGTACATCTGGCAGTTTTACATCACTCGTTTTTAATCGTCCTTCTTTGTCCTGGAAAATGACGACTTCATCTGGTTCTACACTGGTAAGATTTAGTAAATTATTGATTTCATTTTTGAGCTGATCAAGAGTTGCATATTTGGATAAGTCACCTTGATAACCTTCTGTGGATAAATCTTCTAATAGTGTTCCAAATTTTGTATAGTAGCTCATTATTTACTATCCTAGATACAATTATCAACACTAGTTTAATATTATACAAAATGGCAAAATCATTGATACTAAACTTTGATACAGAGAGACTAGTGAAGCACAAACATAACAATGAACTTCCTGATTGTCATTATCTTATTGTTGGGCGAACTGGATCGGGGAAAACAAATTTACTTATGAACTTGCTTCTTGGTGATAATTTTAACTACGATAGAGTTTATATTTACACAATCAATTCACAGCAAGATAAGTATGAGTATAATGACAAGCTTCGTGATGATCTTAAAGCTGGCGAAGATTTTTTTATAATTAGGCAGCCAGAAGATCTTATTCCAGTCAATCAACTTGATGCAGATGAACATAAGATAGTAGTTTTTGATGATATTCCGCTAAATAACATGGAGATGAACAAAATAAGATCATATTTCTCACTGTCACGTAACAAACAGTGTAATTCTGTTTATCTCGCTCAAGGATTTTATAATGTTGACAGATTTATTCGGCGAAATACGGCTTGTTTTATATTATTTCCATGACTGGATAATGTTGACGTTAGAAATATTGCAAGCGAGCAATGCGGTGGCGTGACAAAAGATAAGTTTATTGAACTTTACCGTAATGCTACAAAAGATAAATTTAACTTTTTCTTGTTTGATAAACTTACAAATGATCCAACTAAAATGTTTCGCTGTTGTATTAACAGTTACTTACAGTAATTTTATAAAATTTATAATTATAATAATGGACAAACGAGCAAGATACAGACAACACATAGAAGATCTAAAAAAAACTTGCTCAATCTCAGGCATCACTTAAGCAAAAAGTACAAGAAGCACGACGTGGGCAAGTAACTGCTACAGAAACAACAGCTACAATTTTCAAGCCGGTTACTGAAGCATTATTAGGTAAACAACCTGAAACTAAACCACTGTCAGAAGAAGAACTTAAACAACTACACGAAAAAGGTTTGGTTGGAATTGTTAGAGAACAACAGGAAGCAGCTGCTGCAAAACTTGTTACTAGATCTGATGAAGAAAAAAGAAAACTAATTGAGGCACTTACAGCAAATATAGCTGATCCTGCGGCTAGACAAGCTGAAACAGATCGATTGATAAACAATCCGCTGGAACTTGAGCGAAGATTAGCAGAGTTAACAACGCAAGGAATAGCAAATATTATAACAAATTTATCAGGAGATATAAAATATATCAAAGAGGAGCAACAAAGAGTTGGTGAGCTTACTGTAAAGTTTATAGAAGTCGGAGATCAAAGACTTTTTTTATAAAAAGAGCAAATGATGAGATAAAAGGTAGTGAATATGATGCTTTTTAAACAAAGAATATATAAGGGGTATTGATGATATAAGCAAGTGGACTGATGTAGAATATTAAGCATTAATCGATAAATTAGATGCAATATTAAGAGACGAAGCTGCTGCTAAAGATGAAATAAACACGGTTACAAAAATTGATGATATGCTTCCACTTTACGATAGAATGAGAAACGGTGTCATTGCTCTCACGTTTAAAAAAACAGCAGAAAATAGTAGAGCAAAACCGTTTGGTAGTAGGTGGAGTTTTAGAAGGAAATTTTTTCCTTTTGATAAATCTCGTATACAAAAAAGTAGAGTAAGAACAGGAACTGGTGTAAAAATATTTACTTCAAATACTGAAATGATAGGCAGATTAATGTTATTAATGTCGTCAAAGGAAGCTGGAAATGTTAATGTTGAACTTGATAATGAAATCATTGACATACTTGATCATCTAAGATCGAGTGAATTATTAACATCTGACGAATACGAAACTTTACACCGCGACTTAATCGCGGCGACTTAATTTTATAAAATGATATAATATAAAAGGAATGCAAACAACATTATTACTAAACTCTAGCGAGTCTGCAGAAGATAGCGCAAATTTTTCAGTAAATTATATTCCGCCTATAGAATTAGATCCTGCAAAACAATATGAAATTGGATTAATTTCTTGTACTTGCTGGAATGCTATGCCTAACGTGAAAACTGATGTTAATGATGAAATGTATTTTACTATGATTACACCATCTCCAATATCTACAGCAAAAAAAATAAAACTTCCGCAAGGAGCTTATAATATTACTGATCTAAACAAGACAATCAAAGAGCTCATCACAAAAGCTGACAGTGTGGCTGATAATTTTGAATTAGCAGCAAATTATAACACTTTGCGAACTAGGATAACTTTGAAAAATATAGCAATCAATCTTGAACCAAGAGAAAGAAGTATTGCACAACTGTTAGGATTTACTGAAAAACTTACACTGCACTTGATCAGCCTATTACATATGACAGTGAACTGCCAGCAAATATAACAGAAGTAAATACAATATTAGTAAATTGCTCTATTGCTTCTGGCTCTTATACATCAAAAGGTAGCAAAGGTCAAACGATTTACAGTTTCTCACCCGAAGTCCCGCCAGGTTCTCTCATGCAAATAACTCCACGACATATTATATATTATCCTTTAAACGTTGAAAATCAAATATCAAGTATAATAATGCAGTTGACAGATCAATCAGGAAAACAGTTACATGTTAATAATGAAGTTGTAACTTATTATTTACATCTACGCGAGCAAAAGTAAAAATAATGCAACATCAAATATAATGAAACAAAGAAAAAAAGTTTATCGAAGAAAAATAGTAGGAGGATTTTTTGGAAATATATTCACTAAAGTTATTGAAAATATTCCGGGTATAGCACGTAAAGTTGCACCAATTGCTATTGACGCTGGTAAAGCTTTTGCAACTGGGGCTGCATCTGCCGCTGGGACTGCGGTGGGACAAAAAATAGCTGAAATAAAAGGTGATCCACCGACTGCATCTGAAATAAAACAAGTTATCTCAGAAATCGCTCCAACAAAAGAAACCCAGCGAGCTATGATAACAACAACAAAAAAATTATTATCACCAAAGGGCGAGCAGATCATACAAAAATTGATATCTAAAGTAACAGTGCCGCAATAAAATTTTATATAATCTAATAAAATAAAATGTCTGTTAAAAATTATCTCGAGTTAACAGAAACTTATGACATCGACAATGATGTGACAGAATTTGAGTTTGTTGAGTACCTTGATGAGAATTCTAACGAACCAAATAAAGCTGGTATTAGAACCTTTAACACCAGAGACGAAGACGTATTTCTACTGCCACATAAGGCTATGTTAGAAGTTCGTGGTCAGATTATGACAGTAGCCAATCCACCTGCTGAAATTGCAGTTGGAACAGAAGTAGCTCTTATAAATAACGGCTGGTGTTTATTCAAAAGTGCTAGATATCAACTAGCCAATCAAACTATAGAAGATATTTCGAGTCATCTACAAGTTGCAAGTACAATTTTAAATATTATTTCGTTTTCCGACGATTACTCAAGATCAACTGCAACTAACATGATGTGGTTTAAAGATACTGGACGGGGTATAGCTGAATCAACCGAATTTTTAAAGAGAGGCGCTATAGTACATGGAGCTAATGCTGATGAAAATGCTGTAATTGTGAGAAATTTTCTCATTGCTAATGCAGACGCGCTAGGTATTGCCGCACCTGCTGCAGATGCTAATGCAAACGCCACAAGAGTTTCTCTTACAGCAGCTTTTAATAATCTAAATATAACACCACCAGCTGCAGCTGCAGACGGTACTGCAATGTTAAATTTGCTTCTTAACACACTTGATGTGAGAAATCCACGTTATAACGAAGGCTTTGCTAGGCGAAGAAAACTTGCAGCAGGATCACGTCAAATTACAATGATGCTTCCGCTAAGTATGATTTTCGGCTTTTGTCGCGATTATGATAAAGTATTTCGCGGAGTAAAACATACTCTTATTTTAGATCGAGCAGACCAAAACGATTGCTTGTTTAGATCTGGAGGGGTTGATGTACAGTTTATCATAAACAAACTCGCTTTGTGGATGCCAGATATAACACCATCAATCACTAAAATGTCAGAATTAAATAGTACGCTTGATAAACATACAAACAGAATTTACTTTAAGCAACATAAGATATATCAGACAGCGGTTCCAAATACTACTGACTACACATGGAGGGTCACAACAACATCAAGCGAACAACTGCCGAGAAATATCTTTGTCGTATTTCAACAACAAGCCCGACGAGGTAACCAACAACAAAATAATGCAATATTTGATCACTCTAATGTCAGACGAATATACGCTAGATTAAATTCAAAGCAATATCCAGAACGAGCTATCGAGTGCAATTTTGCTGATGATGCTAATAAAAATATTTCTCGACCGTACATGTACCTGCTTGACGCAATACAAAAATATCAAGATGTTGAAGATGGAACTCAAATATCAGCAGAGGAATTTCGTACCCTTTATCCTATATTTCATTTTGATGTTAGTAAACATAACGAGCGAATTGTAGACAGCACAGCGGATATTGAAATTGCCTGGACACTTGGGGCGGTTCCAGTAGCGCCGTTGTACGTATACGCATTAGTGATTAGTGATAGATTTATCACGGTAGATTCTATTGGAGGTAAAATGACAGTTCAAGTTTAATCTGCAGTTGTTATATAAAATGACAAAATATATTATAAAAGAAATATACCTAACCGATGGCCAAGTTAAAAAATTAGTAGCTGCTATTGCAAAGCGAGAAAGGGTATCATTAAAAATCAATCCTAATATTTCTGATGGTGTTTAAACAAAAATAATGCTAACAAAAAATCAAGTAAAAGAGTAAGATCGTAAAAAAAAACTTTTGTTTTAAATTTGAGTGCTGCACAAATGACAGCGATGGCAAATGACATTGTTGTCAAAGGTGGTTTTCTTGGTCCGGCATTATCAGTATTAACTAGTACAATAATACCTAAAATTTTACCAGTCTTAGGAACATTAGGACTAGCAGCAGCGTCTGGAGCAATATCTGGCGCAACGAAGAAGGCAGTTGAAGGTAATGGTATTATTCGTGGAAGTGGAATAAAAAAATTGTAAATTTTATGTAAATAATATATTATAATGCCACAAAAGAAAAAGAAATCGCCAACAAAAAAAGAAAACAACAACACCAAAATGCAAATGCAAATGCAATCAAACAAACAAGGAGGATTTATTCCGATCGCTCCACTTTTGGCGGGACTAGCGGGAAGTCTGCTGCCAAATCTCTTAGGAATCGGACGTGGTCTAACATTACCAGGAACTCGTCGACCCCGTTGAGTAATTTTGATATCATTGATAAGTTAAAAGCGGTTCCTGGATTTCACGGAGTTTATTCTAAAGATGAACTCACAGCAATAAAATCACCATCAGCTGTAAGTTCATGTGTTATTAATATACAAGATTTTAATGACGGATCCGGCACACATTGGGTAGCAGTTTATAATAATAATTATTTTGACTCTTTTGGACTTCCTCCAAGCGATGTAATAAAAAAGTATATGAACAAAAACTTTAAAAAGATATATTATTCGTCAAATCAACTCCAACCTGTTGGATCGTCTGCTTGCGGATATTATTGTATAATGTTTATCCGACAGATGAGCAGAAATCTTAACTTTTTAAAATTTATTTTACAGTTTGATAAGCAACCTTCTCACGCTAATGATGAGATCGCAATTAATTTTATCTAAACTTACAAGTATAATAATGTCAACATACTGTCTCAAGTGTAGAACTAAAACAGAAAATATTAATGAAACAACAGAAAAAAAAACAAAAAAAAACAACAGGATAATATTAAAAATTATTTGTGCAATCTGTGGAAAAAGAAAAAATACATTTTTAAAGAAAACGTCCCCAGCGATAGTATCTCCAGCGACATCCCCAGCGATAGTATCCCCAGCGACGTCGCTAGGATCTGGTTATCCTAATATTATTTTAGTCGACGATTAAAAATATAGAATGATATGCAACTGTGATTCTGACAGAGATTTGTGTATTGAGCAAAATAAAATTGTCGCATACTGTCAAACTTGTAACAACAGAGAAATAATAGGGTCAGGTTTAGATATACATAAACTAATTGGAAAATTGCCAAAATCAAAAGGCGGCTGGACTTTGCCAGGTCATAAGTATACTGGTCCGTGGAATCCACTAGATCAACAACTAGATGAAAACGACAATCCGTTGCCAGGACAAGAGCCTTACAATCAAGTAGATGCAATAGCAATGCGTCGTGATATCTGTTATCGTGATCATGAAAACTCAAAATTAGATTGTGATAAAGTAATGTTAGACGAATTAGGTGATATGAAGCCAAAAAATCTACGAGAACGTTTTGATAGAAAATTTGTTCAGGGAATGATTGGAGCAAAATATAAACTTGGACTTGGATAAAAAGTATACGATGATCTTGCAGTCGAGCTGCACAGACCTAATAAAAAAAGTTTCCACGACGTAAAGTTGTCGCTAATGGTGTAGATGATATCTGGGCAATAGATTTGGTGGATGTATCTAATCTGGCTCAGTTTAACGTTGGCGCTGATGGCGCTCCAAAAAGGTATTTGTTTAATGTTATAGATGTTTTTAGCAAATACGCTTTCGGTGTACCTGTTTCGGATAAGACAGGGACTTCAATGATTGATGCGCTAAAACAAATAATAATGAGTACAGAAAGAAAACCAAATAAAATCTGGACTGTTTCTAGAACAAAATAATATAAAAATATACGTTATAGGAAACGAAGGTAAAAGCGTTGTTGTTAAGAGATTTAATCGCACGCTAAACGAGAAATTACACAAACATATGACAGCTAAAAACACCAACTAAAAACACCAACAAATCTCAAATCGTAGGTGAATATAATAACACAAAACATCGAACCATCAAAATGTCACCTAATAATGCTATTAAAAATCCAATATTAGCAAATGAAAACATGTACCGCAAACATAAATTTAAGGTTGGTGATAAAGTTAGAATTTCTTTGATGAAAAAGGTATTTGCAAAAGGATTTACTCCAAACTGGAGCGAAGAAGTATTTGTGGTTGATTAGGTACTTTTAACAGTACCTGTATTGTACGTTTTAAAAGATCTGGCAGGGGAACCGATCGTAGGTAGTTTTTTATGAACAAGAACTACAGAAAACTGAGCAGGATGTTTTTGTTATCGAGAAAGTGATTAGAAAAAAAGGAAATAAAAGTTTAGTCAAATGGCGTGGGTATAGCGATAAATTTAACAGTTGGATCCCAACTAAGCAGATTATGATATAATGCTATTATAAATTAACTCATACTTTTGTTTGACAGATTTACATTTTACTGGTTTACATAACGATATTAGATACTGCTTACGACCGTTAGAGATCGTCATTAGATTAAAAATTTTAACGAATATGAAATCGAATTTGATATTTTTTGTCGTCCTGGAATCTTGATATTTAAGAAAGGTTTGATTAGCTGCCAAAACAGCTGTTGTTCGGCAACGGTAAAATTAAATTTTATTATTTGTTTACCAATGTGATACTTGACATTATACCGTTTAGTTGTTGATCTGCTGTAATTGGATCTGTCAGCAACAGTGACTATTTCACCGTCATCATCAGATTCATTGTTATACAAAATATCATCTTCATTATAAGCAATAGATTTGTCTATAAAATCTTTGGAAAATGTGACCTTATTGCTGGTGACTTTGTCGCTAGTATCTTCTTCGTAGAGTTCAGCAAGTCGTTTCATCAAGTCCATTATTATAATATATTTTTATCTAATTTATTATTATAAGATGACTGATGAGATAAAATATCACCAAAAAGTTAATATAGTAAATTACAACGAACTAGCCGAAGCGGTAAGAAAATGTTTGTTGGGTTATAGTGTTGATGTTATTGTAATGCAAGGTGATTCTCATAAAATATTACTAACAGAAGCAGAAAAAAATAAAATTAATGAAAGTGCAGTAACGACGCTAAAATTTAATCACGATGATATCATAGCATTTGCTCATCATTGCTTGACTAAAACCGAATTACAAAATATTATTGATCATCATATCTAAAACCAATCCTAGCATCGTATTCTCTTGAAAAAGCTGATTTTGTTACTTCATCGGCTATAAATTTTATTGTTCTGGAATTTATCTTATAATATTTCGCCGCAGCTGTAATCGATTTAAATTCAATCTCCTCATCCGTTTCGAGGTTTTTTGAAATAACAGGTTTTATTGGGCATCTAAAATTAATACCATTACTATTTTTTCCTTTTCTCACATTTTCCTGTTGCGTCACTATCTCCAGATTTTCCAATCGATTATCAGTTTGTATATTATTGATGTGATTGATAACCAGACCATTGGGTATAGATCCGTTGAACACCTCGTAAACAAACCTATGACCATTATAACTAACAAAATCTGTTAGTGTTCCTCTAACAGTTACCCTGATATTGTTGATATTGTTCATAGTACCAAGAACTTTTTTAGTTTTTCTGTTTCTTATAATACCACGATTGTTAGCCTCGTATAAATCAAAGACTGGATGCGGCTGAAACTCATCTTGTAAGGATAAATTTTCAATGTTGTCATCAGTGACTTACCGTTATAATGATATACACGCTGTCCCTCTAAAAATATCATCGCAGAACAACGTGTAAATAAAATCTTTTCTAAACATTGCAATCCTCTCGGCATTATCTCCCTTTACATTAATATTATAACAAGCTGACGTTAATTTGCCAACAGGTATTCTAGTTTTAATGTTAATAACCGAACCTAATACATTTCCAGCGTATAAGTTATACTTTTGGTGAATTTGATATGCTTCTTGCTCACGTGCACTTGTCAGATTTACTGTCATTATATTATAGGTAATATTTTTTTATCTTCAATTGATTTTTAGCACATGAGCAGTGTGAGACAAAGTTATACTTTGGGTGAATTTGATAAATCTCTTGCTCACGTGCGCTTGTCAGATTTACTGTCATTATATTATAGGCGATTTTTTTTATCTCTAATTGATTTTAGCGCATGCGCAGTGTGAGGTAAAGTTATACTTTGGGTGAACTTGATATGTTTCTTGCTCACATGTGTTTGTTAGATTTGCTGTCATTATATTATAGGAGATTTTTTTTATCTTCAATTGATTTTTAGCGCATTCGCAATGTGAAAAATATTATCAATTAGATATTACATTATAATATAATAATGTTAAAATTACGTGATATAGCTAAGAAAAGCCTTTTGGGAGAACCTAATAAAATAGCGACTGCTTTTGCAGGTTTTGATAATAGTTATCAGTTTCATAATCAAAATGTTTTAGTAAATTTTAATGCAACGAATCTTTACCACCTACTACAGACAACTGTAAAACGTGAGCTCGAAAAACACAAAAGTACTAGATTATTTGTGCAATATCATGTTTTATTTTCAAAGTTAGTTATAACGAAAGAATCAACTAACAAGGAAATTGCAGAACCTTATATTAACGCAAAATCAAGACGTGCTTTGCTTGGGACTGATCTGTTATCACTATCTGATGAAATACACCAAGAAATTTGGAAAAAAATAGAGGAATTCGCTCAATTAGGTTCGGGTTGGAAGTTTGAAATGATCAAAGGAATATTGTTTCATACGATGAAATATAATGCATTACGAGGTAGTTCATACGTCGACCTGCCACCAAAAATAAAAAGTAAAAGATGTTGTATAAACATCAAAAACGTAGAAAACAAATGTTTCCAATGGGCTGTTATTTCCGCACTATTTCCAGCAGAAAAAAAAAACGCTACTCGTGTTGAGAAGTATATCAGTCACGTGTCTAGATTAAATTTTAAAGATATTAACTTTCCTGTGGCAGAAAATCGAATACCAAAATTTGAAAAGCAAAATAATGTTTCAATTAACGTTTTCGGACTAGATGAAAAAGAAGATGTATACCCAAGATATATTTCAGAAAAAGCTTCACAATCGACTATAAATTTACAGTTTTACACAAATCATTACGTTTGGATTAAAAACTTTAACGGACTAGTTGGTAAACAGTACAGTAAAAATAGGAACAAAAAGTTCTTTTGTTACCGCTGCTTGCATGGTTGTACTAACAATGAAACATTACAAAAGCATTTGCAGTACTGTAGTGATGTGCAAAGAATAACAATGCCATCTAAAAAAGATAATGTGTTACAGTTTGTCCATCATAATCACAAACTAAAAATTCCTTTCGTTATATACGCTGATTTTGAGTGTTTACTTCAACCTGTACTTGGCGTAGAAAATAATCCTAATCAATCGAGTACAAGAAAAGTTCAAAATCGAGTACAAGAAAAGTTCAAAATCATGTTCCGTGTGGAGTAGCGTACAAGGTAGTTTGTTGTACTGATTCTAGATTATCTAAACCAATCAAATTATATCGTGGTAAAAATCCAGCTATCTGGCTTCTCAAGCAGTTGATTAATGAAGTTGATAATATTACTTATCGTTTGAAAAAAGTAACGCCAATGTTAAAATTAACACCTCAACAAGAATCCGATCACGAGCAAGCAGAAATTTGTCATATTTGTGAAAAAGCTTTTGACGATGACAAAAAAGTACATGACCATTGCCATTTGACTGGACAGTATCGTGGATCGGCTCATAATCAGTGTAATTTAAAATTTCATGCTCCAGATTTTATTCCGGTTATTCTTCACAATTTTCGAGGATATGATAGCCATATTATAGTAGAAGCTTTTGGTGATCCTGATATAAAATCTCGTCTAAAACTCGATAACGTCATCAAATGCATCCCAAATAATTTTGAAAAGTACATGTCAGTTACGCTAGGTAAATTGCGTTTTATTGACAGCCTGCAGTTTATGGCAGCCTCGTTAGATGAGCTAGTGAAAGGTTGTAGTAAATTTGATAACCTAAGAGACTGTTTTGGAGATAAATTTAATCTACTAGCTAAAAAAGGAGTTTTTCCATACGAATACCTCGACGACTGGAGTAACTTTGATGAAATATCTTTACCTGGCAAAGACAAATTTTACTCACAACTTAAAAATGAAAATATAACTGATGATGAGTACAGGTATGCACAAGATATCTGGAAAGAGTTTGGTTGTGAGACTTTTGGTGATTATCGTGATTTATACCTGAAAACTGACGTGTTATTATTAGCAGATGTTTCTGAAAGTTTTCGTGAAGTGAGTTATAATAATTATGGACTAGATCCTTGCTGGTATTATTCTACCCCTGGGTTGTCATGGGATGCTTTGCTAAAGTTTAGTAAGGTAAGGTTAGAATTACTGACTGATGTTGATATGTTCAATTTTATCGAAAAAGGTATCCGAGGTGGTATTAGCGTGATAACAAAAAAATATGCTGAAGCAAACAACAAATACCTGAAACAGTATAACCCTGACCTTCCTTCGAAGTATATAATTTATCTAGATTGTAATAATCTTTACGGTGGTTCGATGGCAGAACCAATGCCTCTTGGTGATTTCATTGGATCACGGCTGATCGATTTCTATCGGAGACAGAAAAAAAGATACCCGACGATGTTTCCTATTTCGATGAAGTTGATCTTGATTATCCAAATTCGCTACACAAATTACATAACGATTACCCTTTCTGTGCGGAATCGATGGTCATTTATAATAGTTTGTTATCAAAAGAACAAGAAGCGTTAGCATCACCAAGGCAACATTCCATGGTCAAGAAATTAGTACCAAATTTACTTGATAAGAAAAATTACGTTTTGCATTACAAAGCTTTAAAACAAGCAGTCGATGCTGGTCTTGTGTTGAGAAAAATTCATCGTGTACTAAAATTTAATCAGTCACCATGGATGAGAGGTTATATTAACTCAAACACTTCAAGAAGAGCTGCAGCGAAAACAGAGTTTGAGAAAAACTTTTTTAAACTGATGAACAATTCCGTTTTTGTTAGGACAATGGAGAATATTAGGAAACGCGTAAATATCGAAATAGTTAATGATGTAAATCGCATAAACAAACTTGTGTCAGACGATGATTTTGTGAGCATGAAAATATTTAATGAAAATCTTGTTGCGATACAAAGAAGAAAAACAAATCTAAAACTAAACAAGCCAATCTATGTTGGAGCTGCCGTGTTAGATTTATCAAAGTGGCTGATGTACGATTTTCATTATAATTTTGTTAAAAATCAGTGGCCGGCTAGTAGATTATTGTTTACTGATACTGATTCGCTCGTATATGAAATCGAATGCGAGGACATCTATCAGGACATGCACAATAATCGACATCTGTTTGATCTTTCCGATTATCCACGTGACAGTAAATTTCATGACGACATAAATAAAAAGGTTATTGGTAAGTTAAAAGATGAAATGAACTCGAGCGCTATCAAATATTTTATCGGATTACGCAGCAAAATGTATGCCGTATTATTGGACAATAATAAAATAACGAAAAAAGCAAAAGGTCTGCCTCGTAATTTTGTTAAAAAGTTTATGAAATTTGATGACTACAGGTATGCGCTTGATGGCGGTGTTAGTTTTATGAGAGCTATGGCAATTCGAACTAATCATCATAAACTCGAAACAGATGTTATTATCAAACGTGGATTGTATAATTTTGATGACAAACGCTATTGTGAAAATGGGGTAGATACATTTGCCCTTGGGTATTGTTATGATGATAGATCTATACTCGACATTATCTTTTCAACTGAAATTTTATCTAAACTTATAAAATAATGTTTGAAAATTTGATAATGACAAATAGCTACAATAGTAACATAAATATTTAATGATGGACGGTAAACAATTGACAGTTGAATTTAATAATGAAACATCAGGTATATGTTTTAATGGAACACATGACAAGTTAAAACTTTCGCTCATCAGATCTGATAACAGCGAGTATTTCAATTATCTCGAACAATTGTATCAAAAGTTGCTAGCGGAATGTAAAAACTTTCACAGCCCCATTAGCCAACAAAAATATACTAAACTCACAATTGATCTCGATCGGTCAAAGGTATATTTTATCGACAAAAAGTAACCTCTGAACAAACCAGAAATAAAAGATTTGTTTGAGTCCCGTCGCTGCGTGAGCGGTAAAGTAAAATTTAGTATCTATAATCGTGATAATGAAATATTTTTAATATCAACAGTTGAAACATTAATCATTGGTAACGAGATATAAAATAATATCATTTTCATTCTAATGCTAATTTAATTTCCACCTTGTTAACTGAAACGTTCTAATAGGTGTGGGAGGGGTGGGTGGGCCAAAACCCTCATTTCCCTGTTTTGGAAACCCTCATTTAATTTATACTTGTTTGGAGGGTAAAAAAATGAAGTGAGCCAAAACCCTCATTTCCTAATACTACTTTGTTCTACCCAGCTTCTAAAATTAAATATTTTAAAATTAAATTATTGAAAACAACTAGAAAAATCTTAATAGAAACCGACTCAATACAACATAATAATGGGAAACGCACCACAAGAACTATGTATGTCTACGAAAGAATTAACGAATGACCGAGCAAATTGTTCTTTCAATTAGAAAATATTAAAGGTTCTAATAAATCTGGTACCGAAAATTGAATTCAATGACGCGACATATAACCTGAGTGCCGATATTTTAAATTATTCTTCTCCAGATTATAGACATCAAAAACACTTAACTATCGTCTCAACATCGCACGTCAAGAATGTAAAATAAAATATATGAGCGTATCATACACAGAACATGCGAAAATTTCTCTGCAAAATGGACATTCTTTGTGAGGTATTGGACTGTTTTGCAAATAAGTCCTTTCAAATTGAATTTATGCTTAAATAAGTATATACACTTTGTACATACCCAGATTTTAGAAAAAGTGCATAATATTTTCCAAGGAATTGCATAAAAAAAACTTTCATTTTCGGACAAGCACCTACTAAGGATAATTTAAGATTTACAACATATATTATAAACCCTAAAGTCTAAGCTCATGTCACCTATATTTCCCTAACATTTGGAAAAATTTACATCACAAATTCAAAGTTTCTATCACTTTAGATGTGTGTTTAAAACTATACACGTCATTTGGCCCATAAATTGTAGTGATTTTGAAAACAATTGCCAAATCTAAATTATGCACTTTTTGTAACTGCATTAAAACCGTAGACAATCTGTTTATCAAATGCAAACTTGTAAGCCCGTTACAACAATAAATGGTTGTATGCAAACTTGTAAACCAGCAAACTTGTAAACCAGTTAGAACAATAGATCGTTGTAATCGTTCGAATGCAATTTTGTATACCCGTTGAAACAATAAATAATTGTAATATCTTTTCGGAAATAAATTCAATACATTTTACACTCTCCTAAATTTGTCATTTTGCCGAAAGAGACATCGTTCTCCCAGCCCGAATTCGGGAACCATTGCACCTGATTGGCTGCTGAATACAAATAGGTCATTTGGACAAAATGTGTATACTTATATAATCCAATAAAATGGTAACTAGCAACACTGTTCTCCTTTCTCTCCAGCTCAACAATTTGAACCATGACGGACCTTTTACGCCTCATTTTCATTCACTTTACTAATAAATGATGTCTTGACATTTCTGTTCCATGAATAATTTCAAATTACAAATGTATATCAGCTTTTAATGAATATTATAACTTAGTGTTTCGTTATACCTAGGCCAATAAATCAGCCCCTCACTGCTTTTCAAGTTTGGGGCTGATATTACCTATTCATTTAAAGCTGCGGTTATTCGCAGCCATTTTTTCTGTTCACATAAGTTTAAACAGTTTAAACTTACCGGTATTTCTCGTGGCTTTGGAGCTACCGTCGGCTGAATGTTCTTTTGGTGATATCCACTTTATATTTTCTGGTCAAATTCTATGTTTGCTGACTTTTAAAACCACGCAGAATAGCACAACCGTATGCCACGTGACCTTTTCAAAATTTCGCCCTAGATATGGCTGTTATCAATTACAAGTACGTGTCTAAAGTGTACGAAGGATTGTTCAGGAATTATTTGCATGCGGCAAAATTGCACATCTTAATGAACATGTGACATCAAACCCACATCTTCCATCAGTATCAACAAAGACTGGGAAAGTGGATTTATCGGACTCGGTTATACCGCACCTTTCTTGTTACATCTCACCCGATAGCGATTAGCACATGAATGATCCATTTGTATAGATTCTATTTTATCCTTTTTTCCATTTTTTTCTTTGTTCATAATTTATATTCTATAGTCATTCCAATGTAGGACGCTTCAAATATGTCATTTATTTTACATATATCCTCATACGCATTATCCTTTCATCTACCTGTCCCCACGTCGGCCACATAAGTAGACATGGGGTGCACGTGCTAGCAGTACTTTCGTTACGCGTTACTCTCACTTAAGTTATATACATTCGTTACCCGTATAATGTTGTAATATTGTACGTATATTTGGATGAAGGGGCATATGGTATTTCATCCTTTCTTAAATTCTTTGAATCTTGTTATCTGGCCAATTGCATTCTATATTTATTTCAAAGTATGCACTTTGAAATGTGTCACTTTTGACATATTTTCACACATATTATCCTACGGCCACAAGAATAAGTATGGACTACACGTGTTAAGAGTACTTTCGTCACTCGCATTTGTCATGAACATTCCTTACATGCGTACTGTTAAATATTGTATCAATGTTATATTTATTTTCACATATATATGTTCTTTGTGAATGCTGGTGTTCATTAAGCTATGTATATGTAAACATAGCTGTTAAAAACAAACAAACAACAAAGTATATGTTCTGAACAGCTAACAAGGACTTCGATATTAAACCTTTCGGGAAATGGTTTGATGTCGGGGGCTTGTTCCGCTCTAGTCACGGGTTGGCCCGGTATTGAAGTTCGCCTGTATTGGTCCTCTCCCCATGGGAGTAATTAAAATCCATGCAAATCCCAATTAAGATGTTATTTACGATTAAACTCGCACTTTCATTTGAGAACATTCAGTACTTACAAAATATATATTTTCCTAATAGTTCCACAAATTAATTAAATAACCGGTTGTTGTTGTTGTTGTTGTTGTTGTTGTTGTTGTCATTACTATTATTATTATTATTATTATTATTATTATTATTATTATTATTATTATTATTATTATTATTATTATTATTATTATTATTATTGATCAACAGTTATGTGTGTGTGTATGTGTGTGAGAGAGAGAGAGAGAGAGAGAGAGAGAGACAGAGAGACAGAGAGAGAGAGAGAGACACAGAGAGAGATAGTAAACAAGTTCAAACTTACCCAAGATAAAAGATACACAATATCTCTGTCTTCTGACTCTTGTGCGCCTTTTTCTCACGGTACGCTCGTTCTCCATTTCCGATGCCAGTCATTTAGAACGAAGTACAAGCAATTGCGACTATTCTGTATTCGTGAAATTCAGTCTTGCAAACAAATGATCTGCAATGAACGATGTAAGTATACAGACGACACATTGTCTCTCTTTCTAGCACTATTCTCGGCCATATTCTTAGAGATGGTTAAGATGTTATTTCCAATGGAATAAAACATCCTACAAGTTTATCTGAATCGGGAGAATGTTGCAATTGACATTTGTTTTTATAGATGTAAGAGAGGCTATTTTGGATTGGTTGTGGGGCCGGCGCTTGGATCTTTTTTTCGACTTTTATTTTATACGGACGTTAAATTGTTATATTCACGCATGTCTGGTTTTGATATAACGAGAGGTCCTTCTCGTGCAATTGCGATTTTTAAGTAGCAGCAGTGGGGGTGAACCCTACAAATTTTTGCGACGAAATCGATTAAAGCTTCAGAATGCCCAATAGAGCCTTCCTATAGAATTCTCATATTTCAACCAAAAAAAAAAATAAAGACCCCATTTTACAAATGGAGCCTTAGCGATTTTGTCGTAAATATGTTGTCATAACCACCCTCAAATTGCTGCCAATAATTGCTATCATTGTTGTCATAGCCCTCCCTGCTGCTGGAAGGATTTTAGGGTTAATACAAATGATTTAACCGAATATTTGATCAAGTCCAATACGATATCGTGACCGAGGGTCGTGTAAATTTATTGTTATAAATCCACTTTGGACTGACTGAGCATGACTAAAGTAATTTCTGAATCCATTGAAGTCCATATCGGAACACCATGTCTGCCAAATATTTCGTAGCGTATGTGTATCAACGCCGTTGAATACAGCAAGAATATTGCTGTTATCGCGAATCACTTTTGGAATCTGAGTGTAGCGTTGAGTGACATATATCACGTCAGTGTTTTTATGCCTACCTCGTGAAAATATTCTAGCAGGGTTCTTTTGATTATCTAACATCACATCATCGTACACTACAAGATTGTTTATGTCTCCATCGAGGTCATCTACGCTAGGCGCATCATCAATATCTGTTATAATGTCGATTACACTTTCATCTTTAATTTCTGATGCATTCTCATTATAATCTTTTAGCACTTCATAGCACCGTTGATCATCTACGGATGGAGCAACTAAATATAATTTATCCCACTTCATAAATCGCATTATCAAATTAAGCAGCAATTGTGTTTTACCCGATCCAGATGGTCCGATTATAATGGCACGGACAGAATTCGGAAGCGCTGCGTGGTGTTTCACCGGTTCTCTTCTTTTAGTCGCTGAAAAATCAATTATATTCATAACGCTATATATAAATTATGGATCTATATTGTGTTAAATGTAAACAGCGTACTAGTACAAATGATGCGACGACGATTACAACTAAAAATAACAGATCGGCACTTACTGGTAAGTGTGTAACATGTGGTACAAAAAATTTCGATTTATTTCTTTAAAAAAAAAAGCGACACGGAGGTGATATCGCAGCCAAATTGGGAAAACTCCCCGGAACACCATGGGCAAAATACCCTGGAGAAAAACACCTTTCCAAGATATAGCTACTGTGGTACCGGAACGAGATTAGATCTCAGACTTGATGGTCAAAATCAGGCCCAGCCTGGTGAGTATCCAATAAATGCTATTGATAAGGCATGTCATGCTCATGATATTGCATATCAAAGCAATACTTTGCAACAAAGACATCTCGCGGATGTAAAATTAATTCATGCGTTAAATGCTATTCCCGATAAATCCTTCAAAGAAAAATTGGCTTCATGGTTGGTCAAATCAGCTATGAAAGGCAAATTGATGTTAGGTGCTGGTAATTGAAAACACTAGTGTTTTTATAGTATGGAATCTATTTATTATTCTCCGAAAGGATACTGGAGGGGTAAAGCAGCAATTAGTAAACTCGCTAACGCTGCAAAAGTGAAAAAGTCCACTGCGGAAGATTGGTTATCCAAACAAACTATATGGCAAATATATTTACCACCGCTAAACAAATTAATTATTCTCATTTTGATGTTACCGTACCCAATGAAGTTCATCAGGATGATTTATTGTTTTTACCACATGACCATGGTTACAAATACGCGCTAACTGTAGTTGATATTGCGAGTCGATTTAAATAAGCAGAACCATTAAAAACAAAGTCAGCTTCTGAAGTCGCTTCTGCATTTAAAAGGATTTATCGACGAGGTCTTCTAAGATGGCCATATCTATTACAAGTTGATCCTGGCAAAGAGTTTCAAGGTGCTGTTCTATCAACAATAAAAACACATAATGTTACAATACGACGGGGACATACTGCGTTACATCGTGATCAGGCAATTGTAGAACGATTTAATCGAACTCTTGCAGAACGGTTATTTGGATATCAATATGCAAAAGAATTCATCCAAGAAAAACGATCTCGTGAATGGGTAAAAAGGTTACCGAGTGTAGTTGCAGCGTTAAATAACGAGATTATTTGAACTATTAATATGAAACCAAATATTGCAATAAAAAAATATATACCCTAGCAACCACAGCGGGTTAGCGCTCAGCCACTTCTCGGTGATGTTACTGTGAGATATATATATATATATATATATATATATATATATATATATATATATATATATATATATATATATATATATATATATATATATATATATATATATATATACGAACCAGGAGAACTTGAAGGTGGTAAAAGAAGAGCTACTGATCCTATATGGAGTGTTACTACGCATAAAATTTCAACCATAACGCAATCAACTGTTAGACCTCCAATCTACAGATTGTATTCAACAGCACCTCAGCGTGGTTTTATACGCGAACAACTAAAAGTCATTCCGGACGATACTCAATTACCGCCACATGGTCTTAACTAGCTCCGTTACGTCTATTACACTCAAGACAGGTCAGCATCACATTGTTTCTGACATGACCAAGACTGTTATTTTTTTCTGTCTACGGTGAATTGTCGAGAGTCTTTATCCGAATACTGCCAGTGCATTATACAATTGCAACTGGCGCACTGATTATTCTGTTGTTTTTTTATGCGATTATTACTTCAGCATCAATATCAAATTCTCGTTGGTTTTTTTTGTCCTGCTGTTTGTAACCAGAGAGTTTTTTTATTAATGATGCTAATATCAGTGCTATCATTGTTTGCATTAAAATCATCATCGAAAACAATCCTTCGTAGTTGATTTATTCGTCGTACTCTGGACACTGCGAGATAGACTAAATTTGACCATTCAATGCGATTATCAACTATCCAAACAATTGTATCCGTGATGGTCAATCCTTGTGACGATTGTATTGTTCTTACATAACCAAGCGTCCATGGTGATTTATCAGCGCATAATGCATCTTTTACAGCATTGATATCAACTAGCACAATATCATTTAACACTAGAATCTGTTTCTCCGTCTGGCCTGGAATTTCAACTTCAATATTCTGCTTTCGTGTATCCGATGGTCTATAACACAACGGTACTGGAAACGTTGGGAATTTTTTCTTGTGTAGCTCAAACAACTTTTTCTGAAGTGCGTCTCTGACTATCTTTCTACTTGCTACTACAAAGTCATTTGGTCTCCATGTTTCCCATAAATCATTCATAGGTGTTTCAGAAATTATTTCACGCGCTACTTCACATTGAACTCTATCGGGTTGTGATCTAATTAGTTTTTTAAACTCACGTAACTGCTCATCGAGTGCTCTATAGTCAGTATCAATTTCTTCGTAATAATCAACAAATCCTTTTAAACCAATTATGTGAACTTCTACCAACAAATGGTGGTGGTTGACCATGATCGCCACACAATATAACTTTTGTATTATTTGCAATAACCAATCAAGTACATGCTTCATCCCAAATAATAACCGCATGAATAAATTTTTCACCCATTCGCTCAGGAGTCCAAGCATCGCCCTTGTATCGAAAAAAACTATGATACGTGCAAGCTTCAACATTTCCTTGTTTTAATTTCTCGCTAGTCTATGGGTTGGTGTGAGTACAATCATGGACGTTCTCTCTCGATATAATTCTGTCACACGTGTTGTCTTTCCAGACCCACCACAACCGTTTAAATAAACTGTTTATATCTACAAATTGGATCTGATATCGGTGGTGCTTTAGACAGAAAATCCTTCGGATTTTTCACTGATAGAATTATCGTTTTTCAGGTAACTGTTTTAATCTCAACGTCTGCTGATTTAGAATATTCGCATTGTATTTCACGTTTCATTCGTCATGTTCCCCAAGTCTCTTCGCTATTAGTAAATTTAGTTACCTCTTTGATATATTTTTTATCGACATACATTGAATCAATTGCAAGTCTAACTGCTATACTAGGAAATCTATTTATCATTGCAAATAAATTGATAGATGCATAACCCAGCATAGAAGCTCTCAAATGTAGATATGCAGAGCTTTCTCCATCACTGTAAGTAACAACTCTACCTAACTTTGTTCTATTGGACAAGAAGGCTGTTTTACAATTTGCGTACCTATTTTTCTCTACTGCATCTTTAATAACGAAGTCGTATTCGGCATCATCTATAATCAATCGTGAGGATTGTCTTTTATAGTTGAATTTTTTTTTCACCTTGTGTAAATTTACCGATTATTCTTCTGCCGAGATCCTTTGCTTCACTATTTCGTTGATTAAATATCTTTTTTGACCATTCAATGATGTACTCCTCGTCAGCATCAATATGTTTTCTAGACTTATCGATTATGCTATCAAGACATTCTGGTTCTGGTAACAAGACATTGGCTTGTTTTCGATATGAGATAATCGCTTCGCTGAAAATCAACGAAACTAACATTTTACAATCAATCATATATCACAATAACACTATTGGTAACCACATCCTTTCAGCCATGTGTCTACCAATCCAAACATAACAACACGGATGAAATCCTTCAGCGAATTCAAATGATACTACGCGAGCAAAACCGGTCAAATCAAAATCAGGCAGTGGTCCATTAATAGCAACGCGAGTCATTTCATGTGTGGGATGTCCAAACCGTTTAAAATACTCACCAGCGAATCCATATCCTAGAAAACTTCCTGGATAACAGGCAACGATATCAACTGATATCATACTTTCACGATTGTACTTAAAGTTCCATAGACCGCCATGATAATATTCCAGACAGCAGGATTGAACATCCTGTAAAAACTCTTTTCGTGTTGGTGTCCAATTATTTTTCTTTCTTGCAAAATGAGCTGCAACCGATGGAATTGCAAAATAATTTGTAAGTAACTGTTTGTAATCGTCGGATTTTCCATTAAAAACGCTAGCGTTTTCACAGAGACTTACTGCTAGATTTTTCATCCTATTATGTAGACTTTCAGTACGATATAATTCACCGTTAGGTCTCACAAATTGATTGAACTGACATTCTTCATCTTCAAAACTACGAAGTAGCCATACTGATACAGGGTCGTTTTTACACAATCTAGCAATAGCATCGAATAATCTTTCTTCACTGAGAATACCATCCTTGGAGAATTCTTCTGGGATATACTTCATTGTTCTGTCTCGCGGGAATATTGTAACCACGAATGTCCATGCGTGTTTGTTATGATCAATAATTTTGATTGGAGCTCCGTTTTTATTGTATTTCTATTCGTATAATACTTCGCCGGTTATCGTTGAAATTTTTATCGGAAATCTCAGCGACTTTTCCAATCTAGCTATATCGGAAATAGTTGCTCCGTTCTCTTTCACTGTTAGCTCCCATTGATCTATTTTTTACGTCTTAGATGGGTTAATTTATTCCCACGGAGTGCATTTGTAAAGTGTTCTATTATACGTTGTGCTACACAATTGAGTGGTTTTTCCACTGACGTTGACTGTTTCATTGGTGCTAGTTTTCCTATGTCAGGTTTCTTATTTATCGGATACATCCCATAAACAATTGCTGTTTAAGAATACGCTTTTTCATAGTATGGTTTATCAATTCCAGTTAACAGCCCTGGTCTGGAATTAAGGCTAACAATGACTGTTGTCCTATCTTTGAGAATTGGATCAAACTTGTCCCGTATGATCCAATCGCCCGATTCTAAATTGATAATGAATTTCACTCTGAGAAAATACCTTTTATTGTCAAGTTGTGATAGTATCATAGCTGCTGTTTCATCATTCATGCTAGCATCTACAACACCATCAATTTTAAATGTTGACCAGGTGTGTGATGCGCCGTCCTGTTTAAACTCATTAACACAATCTCGTATTTTTCTCATCAGACTTCTATTATTTATTCTCTCTTTTGGTACGTCTTCGAGGGTTCTATCGAGATTGAATTTAATATTTTTATAAGGCTTATTTGTTGATAATCTCTTGAATTCTTCATTCATATAAATAAATCAAACATTTAAATAGAAAATTTTGTTTATTAATAATGAATCACTGCAAATGGCTTATGATTGGATCAGTAACCCCATGCAATAAATCGTGTAGAGGTGAATTCTGTGGACATCACTTAAAGAGCGTCAGAAATAATTCGACATGCCCGGCCCCATGCATAAATTGTGGGTTGGGTGTGAGAGGAAAATCACAATTATGTATCAATTGTGGAGGTAAGCGGTTTAGAGAATTGAAACGTTATTATGATAAACGAATAAAAAACGCTATCATTGACCCAAACCATGACTCTGTCAAAGAAAAATCATAAAAATCCCTCAAGACTACATTAATAGATTTATAAATAAAGCAAATGATGAATTAGACAAATAGTATTATTGTATATAAATGGAGCAAGAATTCAGACTTAACCCAGAACTTGTTAATTATGAAATATCTCGTAAAGGTGTTGTTAGACACTGTAGACTAAAGAAATCTGTTGGATTTGTTAATAATCAGGGATATTTGTGTTTTACTGCTGGAAGAAAGGTATATCTCTGTCATAGGGCAATCTTTGAGTGTTATATTGGACCGATCAAAGATGGCTGTGTTATTGACCACATTGATTCTGATATTCAAAATAATTCTCTTGAAAATTTGCAATGCCTTTCTCAAAGAGATAATACAAGAAAGGGAAAGACAGGGACTTGTAAGTCAGTTGGAAAGAGACCAGTACAATCATTTGATACAGCGACGAATGAAAAAAGAATTTTTCAATCAATGAATGCTGCAGGGAAATATTTTGGAATATGTATGCCTTCAGTACGAAAAGTTGCTGAAGGGATTTATCAAACAGCTATCTCAAAGAAAAATGGACATAGAATAAAGTTTTCCTATTTACAAGATAACTGTCAATAGTGAGTTTTTATTATAAATAAAATTTTTTATGCTATTTGATGCTATTTCAGCCAATTTTTGTGTCATTTTTGCATGATTTTATGGTATTTTATTACAGTTCAGACCAATTACCATAGGGTAAAGTGGTCGATTTTCTGTGTTATTTTCTATAGGAAAAAACGCTAAAAGCGTTTCGCGTTAATATCATTTTATTTATTCTCAGTATAAGCTATTATGTACATATATTTTTTTCCAATACTTTTTCGCAATTTCCACGCATACATGTATTAAAAAAGTAAATGACAGTAGCTGGAACAGCCAAGGTCAGTAGCTGGAACAGCCACACAAACAGGTAGTAAATATGGTCGTTGTACCGGAACGCGCGCGTAACAAGACACTCTGTCAAGTTTCTATTAATAAATTTTTTAAAAATCCCAATTACGCACGTTAACAGCTGTTTAGATTTTGGATGAAAATGAAATTATTTTGTAATTACAAATTACTTTGTAATTTAATAATACAAATTAAAATAGATTGTATGTGAGGTCAAAATAGTAAAGCACATTACATGTAATTCAGTTTTTTAGTGTGGTAGCTACATGTAATAAAATTATCGATGACGCAGAAAAATATCATTCTCGAACCATTCAAGAAATAGCAGGTGATCCTGAATTAAGTAAATATAGTATGACAGGTCCAATGACAGAGTTATCTCGTCATGAATCCATTAGTATTATTGCGATTAAATAAACACGTAATATTATAGAAATTAATAAAAAAATTGCTATTATTTAACAGTTGTATTCCTTTTTTTAATGTTTTATTTTAATATTTTATTTCCATTGAAATTACTACACAATTTTCACTATGAAATGCTAGGGAAATAAATACACACTCGTTTATCGACACTGGCCTTATTATCACCTTATATATAATATGAGCTGTATAAGCTTGGGGCTTTAAGCGAAGCCCAATATGCCAATCAAAACTACCCACGCCATTGACATGGTGTGGTTGATTTTTCTCAACTGCAACCATGGTTAATTTGTTGGGTTGCTTTTGATTGGTAGATTGGGTGTAGTAAGTCCGCCCCGTCGTTTCATGTTTGTATCGTCCTGTACTGTCCCTATCATCTCATTGTATATATACCATCCTATATGTAATCCTTGGCTTTTTTGAATGCGAAGGCACCCAAATGAGTTCCAAGAATGTGCTGTCCCTAGTATATATATCATCTTATATAATCGCATTTTATATATATCATCCTATATAATCGCATTGTATATATACCATCCTATATGTAATGTACTGTTCCCCCACAACATATCTTCTGGGAGCACTAATATAATTTTTATTACGTTAGAGCTTACGCCAGAGATCTATGTTTGTGGCCCTTGGGCTTATTTGAATGCGAAGGCAACCAAACGAGTTCCAAGAATGTGCTGTCCCCCCTCTGGGCCTCTTTGGCGTCATTTGGCGTGAAAGATATCCAAATGAGGCTTCATGTCATATGTTACATATTGTGTGAAACCGCTTATGGTTTCTGAGTCTAATACCCATATAGCCCGCCCTTGAACTCGATTAGGGTATTGTATAAGTCTTTAATGTATGCTTAACTATCTGCCTATTAACTCGAAAGAGATGACCAAGCATTGTATATGTCCCTTTTTTGTATGTTGGATTGGGTATTAAGGGCTTAAATAATATTTTAAAGATAAGAAAATACATTATTAATAATATTTAATACATGGAATTTCAAGATATTACATCTATCATCACAGAAATATCAAATTTAAGAAATCAAGGAATCGTATTTTCTGAATTTTTGAATGAAGACAGACTTTTGAATGAATTTGAACAAATTAGTATACAATTGAAACATGGAAGATATGTCCTACCTAAAATGTATTCACTGATAAAAAGAATCCAAAAAGCGGTTAATGTCTCTTTGTATAACAATGATATTAATTTATTCATTCGGCTATTTAGTATAGTTAAAGCAATTAGAAAGAAACTAGGGGAACAGTACCAAGTTCGGTCAGAGATTGCTTTAAAAGTGAAATCTATAAGACGTTTGATTGATGAGTCTGGAAGCGAAAATGGAAATGCAAGCATTGAAAACCACTGAAAACCCACAATTGAAAAAACGCTAACATTTCCAATAATGACATCAGAATCATTAACTACCAGACTAACCCGCGTGAGGTTAGCATTACTGAAAAAGTTTATACCGATTCGAGATGACGTGCGAGATAAACTACAACTTAGACAGCAAGCACAGACTGACTTTTCTATTGGGAGTGAACAGCTTTTTGCCCCTGTAACTAAAGCCACTAAAGATATGAAACTTGAAACAGAACGTGCTATATACTGCAACATCCCTAAAGAGGGAACAGTACTTATCATTGATTTACTGGGAAAGATTGCTACAGAGACTGAAAAAACTCAGGAGGGAATAAAACAGCTTTCAGGTGAGTTACAAACTCAGCGAGAAATACAACAAATGGGTAATATTGATACTGATGATAACCCTGTTGAAGGTGCTAGTGATTCTATTGAAAAAGTTTCCACTAGAAAAGGTGTTCCTTTTAACGAGAAATTCACTGATGAAGCTATAGCAAAAATCACACAAATTCAATTTTCTGAAATTGAAGACTATGTGTCACTTGGTGACTTCGCTGTCAAAAGTTATTATACAAGGGGGAAATTTTTAAAAGACGAGTATAAAAAAACATAACAAAACGAGAGGATTGGGTGGATTGGATATATAAAATTAATAAAAAAAAAGACCCCGGCAAATGAAAAAGGGATACATTGGAGTACAGAGCTTTTAAAATGGGAGTTGATAGGTATGCTATACAACAACAACAACTAAAAGAACAACAAGAACAACAACAAAGTCGAGGTCGAGGTCAAGGACGAGGTCATCAATCTCCAGAAATTCAAAACGTTTCCGAACCAGCAAGTGCTTTAGGAAAGGGTTATGGAAGTTCCCATCATGATTCTCATATGTGAGTAGTATAGGGAAATGAGATTTTTGGCTCACTTCATTTTTTTTACCCTCCAAACAAGTATAAATTAAATGAGGGTTTCCAAAACAGGAAAATGAGGGTCTTGGCCCACCCACCCCTCCCACACCTATTAGAACGTTTCAGTTAACAAGGTGGAAATTAAATTAGCATTAGAATGAAAATGATATTATTTTATATCTCGTTACCAATGATTAATGTTTCAACTGTTGATATTAAAAATATTTCATTATCACGATTATAGATACTAAATTTTACTTTACCGCTCACGCAGCGACGGGACTCAAACAAATCTTTTATTTCTGGTTTGTTCAGAGGATATTTTTTGTCGATAAAATATACCTTTGACCGATCGAGACCAATTGTGAGTTTAGTATATTTTTGTTGGCTAATGGGGCTGTGAAAGTTTTTACATTCCGCTAGCAACTTTTGATACAATTGTTCGAGATAATTGAAATACTCGCTGTTATCAGATCTGATGAGCGAAAGTTTTAACTTGTCATGTGTTCCATTAAAACATATACCTGATGTTTCATTATTAAATTTAACTGTCAATTGTTTACCGTCCATCATTAAATATTTATGTTACTATTGTAGCTATTTGTCATTATCAAATTTTCAAACATTATTTTATAAGTTTAAATAAACTTTCAGTTGGAAAAAATAATGTCGAGTATAGATCTAACATCATAACAATACCCAAGGGCAAATGTATCTACCCCATTTTCACAATAGCGTTTGTCATCAAAATTATACAATACACGTTTGATAATAACATCTGCTTCGAGTTTATGATGATTAGTTCGAATTGCCTAAGCTCTCATAAAACTAACACCACCATCAAGCGCATACCTGTAGTCATCAAATTTCATAAACTTTTTAACAAAATTACGAGGGAGACCTTTTGCTTTTTTCGTTATTTTATTATTGTCCAATAATACGGCATACATTTTGCTGCGTAATCCGATAAAATATTTGATAGCGCTCGAGTTCATTTCATCTTTAAACTTACCAATAACCTTTTTATTTATGTCGTCATGAAATTTACTGACACGTGGATAATCGGAAAGATCAAACAGATGTCGATTATTGTGCATGTCCTGATAGATGTCCTCGCATTCGATTTCATATACGAGCGAATCAGTATCAGTAAACAATAATCTACTAGCCGGCCACTGATTTTTAACAAAATTATAATGAAAATCCTACATCAGCCACTTTGATAAATCTAACACGGCAGCTCCAACATAGATTGGCTTGTTTAGTTTTAGATTTGTTTTTCTTCTTTGTATCGCAACAAGATTTTCATTAAATATTTTCATGCTCACAAAATCATCGTCTGACAAGTTTGTTTCTGCGATTGACATCATTAACTATTTCGATATTTACGCGTTTCCTAATATTCTCCATCGTCTTACCAAAAACGGAATTGTTCATCAGTTTAAAAAAGTTTTTCTCAAACTCTGTTTTCGCTGCAGCTCTTCTTGAAGTGTTTGAGTTAATATAACCTCTCATCCATGGTGACTGATTAAATTTTAGTACACGATGAACTTTTCTCAACACAAGACCAGCATCGACAGCTTGGTTTAAAACTTTGTAATGCAAAACGTAATTTTTCTTATCAAGTAAATTTGGTACTAATTTCTTGACCATGGAATGTTGCCTTGGTGATGCTACCGCTTGTTATTCTTTTGATAACAAACTATTATAAATGACCATGGATTCCGCACAGAAAGGGTAATCGTTATGTAATTTGTGTAGCGAATTTGGATAATCAAGATCAACTTCAAAGAAATAGGAAACATCGTCGGGTATCTTTTTATCTTTCTCTGATAGAAATCGATCAACCGTGATCCAATGAAATCCACCAAGAGGCATTGGTTCTGCCATCGAACCACCGTAAAGATTATTACAATCTAGATAAATAATATACTTCGAAGGAAGGTCAGGGTTATACTGTTTCAGGTATTTGTTGTTTGTTTCAGCATATTTTTTTGTTATCACGCTAATACCACCTCGGATACCTTTTTCGATAAAATTGAACATATCAACATCAGTCAGTAATTCTAACCTTACCTTACTAAACTTTAGCAAAGCATCCCATGACAACCCAGGGGTATAATAATACCAGCAAGGATCTAGTCCATAATTATTATAACTCACTTCACGAAAACTTTCAAAAATATCTGCTAATAATAACACGTCAGTTTTCAGGTATAAATCATGATAATCACCAAAAGTCTCACAATCAAACTCTTTCCAGATATCTTGTGCATACATGTACTCATCATCAGTTATATTTTCATTTTTAAGTTGTGAGTAAAATTTGTCTTTGCCAGGTAAAGATATTTCATCAAAGTTACTCCAGTCGTCGAGGTATTCGTATGGAAAAAATCCTTTTTTAGCTAGTAGATTAAATTTATCTCCAAAACAGTCTCTTAGGTTATCAAATTTACTACAACCTTTCACTATCTCATCTAACGAGGCTGCCATAAACTGCAGGCTGTCAATAAAACGCAATTTACCTAGCGTAATTGACATGTACTTTTCAAAATTATTTGGGATGCATCTGATGACGTTATCGAGTTTTAGACGAGATTTTATATCAGGATCACCAAAAGCTTCTACTATAATATGGCTATCATATCCTCGGAAATTGTGAAGAATAACCGGCATAAAATCTGGAGCATGAAATTTTAAATTACACTGATTATGAGCCGCTCCACGATACTGTCCAGTCAAATGGCAATGGTAATGTACTTTTTTGTCATCATCAAAAGCTTTTTCACAAATATGACAAATTTCTGCTTGCTCGTGATCGGATTCTTGTTGAGGTGTTAATTTTAACATTGGCGTTACTTTTTCAAACGATAAGTAATATTATCAACTTCATTAATCAACTGCTTGAGAAGCCAGATAGCTGGATTTTTAGCACGATATAATTCGATTGGTTCAGATAATCTAGAATTAGTACAACAAACTACCTTGTACGCTACTCCACACGGAACATGATTTTGAAATTTTCTTGTACTCGATTGATTAGGATTATTTTCTACGCCAAGTACAGTTTGAAGTAAACACTCAAAATCAGCGTATATAACGAAAGGAATTTTTAGTTTGTGATTATGATGGACAAACTGTACACTATCTTTTTTAGATGGTATTGTTATTCTTTGCACATCACTACAGTACTGCAAATGCTTTTGTAATGTCTCATTGTTAGTACAGCCATGCAAGCAGCTGTAACAAAAGAACTTAGTGTTCCTATTTTTACTGTACTGTTTACCAACTAGTCCGTTAAAGTTTTTAATCCAAACGTAATGATTTGTGTAAAACAGTAAATTTATAGTCGATTGTGAAGCATTTTCTGAATTATATCTCGGGTATACATCCTCTTTTTCATCTAGTCTGAAAACGTTAATTGAAACATTATTTTGCTTTTCAAATTTTGGTATTCGATTTTCTGCCACAGGAAAGTTAATATCTTTAAAATTTAATCTAGACACGTGACTGATATATTTTTCAACACGAGTAGCGTTTTTTTCTGCTGGAAATAGTGTTGAAAGAACAGCCCATTGGAAACATTTGTTATCTACGTTTTTGATGTTAATACAACATCTTTTACTTTTTAATTTTTGGTGGCAAGTCGACGTATGAACTAACTCGTAATACATTATATTTCATCGTGTGAAACAATATTCCTTTGATCATTTCAAACTTCCAACCCGAACCTAATTGACTAAATTCCTCTATTTTTTCCAAATTTCTTGGTGTATTTCATCAGATAGTGATAACAGATCAGTCCCAAGCAAAGCAGTTCTTGATTTTGCGTTATTATAAGGTTCTGCAATTTCCTTGTTAGTTAATTCTTCCGTTATAACTAACTTTGAAAATATAACATGATATTGCACAAATAATCTAATACTTTTGTGTTTTTCGAGCTCACGTTGTACAGTTGTCTGTAGTAGGTGGTAAAGATTCGTTGCATTAAAATTTACTAAAACAATTTGATTATCAAACTGATAACTATTATCAAAACCTGCAAAAGCAGTCGCTATTTTATTAGGTTCTCCCATAAGGCTTCTCTTAGCTATATCAATCAATTTTAACATTATTATACTATAATGTAATATCTTACTGAAACTTTTCTCACACTGCGCATGCGCTAAAAAATTAATTGAAGATAAAAAATCTCCTATAATATAATGACAGTAAATCTGACAAGCGCACGGGAGCAAGAGATTTATCTAATTCACCCAAAGTATAACTTTATCTCACACTGCGCATGCGCTAAAAATCAATTGAAGATAAAAAAATATTACCTATAATATAATGACAGTAAATCTGACAAGTGCACGTGAGCAAGAAGCATATCAAATTCACCCAAAGTATAACTTATACGCTGGAAATGTATTAGGTTCGGTTACTAAACATTAAAACTAGAATACCTGTTGGTAAATTAACGTCAGCGGGATATAATATTAGTGTAAAGGGAGATAATGCCGAGAGGATTGCAATGTTTAGAAAAGATTTTATTTACACATTGTTCTGCGATGATATTCCAGAGGGACAGCGTGTATATCATTATAACGGTAAAATCACTGATGACAACATTGAAAATTTATCCTTACAAGATGAGTTTCAGCCGCATCCAGTCTTTGATTTATACGAGGCTAACGAGCGTGGTATTATAAGAAACAGAAAAACTAAAAAAGTTCTTGGTACTATGAACAATATGGGATATATCAGGGTAACTGTTAGAGGAACACTAACAGATTTTGTTAGTTATAATGGTCATAGGTTTGTTTACGAGGTGTTCAACGGATCTATACCCAATGGTCTGGTTATCAATCACATCAATAATATACAAACTGATAATCGATTGGAAAATCTGAAGATAGTGACGCAACAGGAAAATGTGAGAAAAGGAAAAAATAGTAATGGTATTAATTTTAGATGCCCAATAAAACCTGTTATTTCAAAAAACCTCGAAACGGATGAGGAGATTGAATTTAAATCGATTACAGCTGCGGCGAGATATTATAAGATAAATTCCAGAACAATAAAATTTATAGCCGATGGAGTAACAAAATCAGCTTTTTCAAGAGAATACGATGCTAGGATTGGTTTTAGATATGATGATCAATAATAGTTTGTAATTCGGTTTTAGTCAAGCAATGATGAGCAAATGCTATGATATCATCGTGATTAAATTTTAGCGTCGGTACTGCACTTTCATTAATTTATTTTTTTCTGCTTCTGTTAGTAATATTTTATGAGAATCACCTTGCATTACAATAACATCAACACTATAACCCAACAAACATTTTCTTACCGCTTCGGCTAGTTCGTTGTAATTTACTATATTAACTTTTTGGTGATATTTTATCTCATCAGTCATCTTATAATAATAAATTAGATAAAAATATATTATAATAATGGACTTGATGAAACGACTTGCTGAACTCTACGAAGAAGATACTAGCGACAAGGTCACATTTTCCAAAGATTTTATAGACAAATCTATTGGTTATAGTGAAGATGATATTTTGTATAACAATGAATCTGATGACGATGGTGAAATAGTCACTGTTGCTGACAGATCAAATTACAGCAGATCAACAACTAAACGGTGTAATGTCAAGTATCACATTGCTAAACAAATAATAAAATTTAATTTTACCGTTGCCGAACAACAACTGTTTTGGCAGCTAATCAAACCTTTCTTAAATATCAAGATTCCAGGCCGACAGAAAAATATCAAATTCGATTTCATATTCGTTAAAATTTTTAATCTAATGACGATCTCTAACGATCGTAAGCAGTATCTAATATCGTTATGTAAACCAGTAAAATGTAAATCTGTCAAACAAAAGTATGAGTTAATTTATAATAACATTATATCATAATCTGCTTAGTTGGGATCCAACTGTTAAATTTATCGCTATACCCACGCCATTTGACTAAACTTTTATTTCCTTTTTTTCTAATCACTTTCTCGATAACAAAATATCCTGCTCAGTTTTATGTAGTTCTTGTTCATAAAAACTACCTACGATCGGTTCCACTGCCAGATCTTTTAAAACGTACGTTACAGGTACTGTTAAAAGTACCTTATCAACCACAAATACTTCTTCGCTCCAGTTTGGAGTAAATCCTTTTGCAAATACCTTTTTCATCAAAGAAATTCTAACTTTATCACCAACCTTAATTTTATCTCTGCCGTACATGTTTTCATTTGCTAATATCGGATTTTTAACAGCTTTTTTAAGTGTCATTTTGATGGTTCGATGTTTCGTGTTATTATATTCACCTACGATTTGAGAAAGATCATCGATGTACCTGTTGGTGTTTTTATCTGTCATATGTTTGTGTAATTTTTCGTTTAGCGTGCGATTAAATCTCTCGACAACAACGCTTTTCCCCTCGTTTCCTGTAACATGCTTTTTTATATTATTTAAAAGTTTAAAAACTCGGATCCGTGATCAGTCCAGATTTTATTTGGTTTTCTTTTTACACTCGTTATTATTTGTTTTAACGCATCAGTCATTGAAGTTCATGTCGTATCCGAAACAGGTACACTGAAAGCGTATTTGCTAAAAACATCTATAACATTAAACAAATACCTTTTGGAGCGCCATCAGCGCCAACGTTAAACTGAGCCAGATTGGATACATCCACCAAATCTATTGCCCAGATATCATCTATACCATTAGCGACAACTTTACGTCGTGGAAACTTTTTTTTTAGGTCTGTGCAGCTCGACTGCAAGATCATCGTATACTTTTTTCCGAGTCGAGACTCTCCAAGTCCAAGTTTATATTTTACTCCAATCATTCCCTGAACAAATTTTCTATCAAAACGTTCTCGTAGATTTGTTGGCTTCATATCACGTAATTCGTCTAACATTACTTTATCACAATCTAATTTTGAGTTTTCATGATCACGATAACAGATATCATGACGCATTGCTATTGTATCCACCTGAATATAAGGCTCTTGGCCTGGCAACATTTTGTCGTTTTCATCTAGTTGTTGATCTAGCGGATTCCACGGACCAGTATACTTATGACCTGGCAATGTCCAACCGCCTTTTGGTTTTGGCAATTTTCCAATAATTTTATGTATATCTATACCTGACCCTACTATTTCTCTGTTGTTACAACATTGACAGTATGCGACAATTTTATTTTGTTCAAGACATAAATCTCTGTCAGAATCACAGTTGCATATCATTCTATATTTTTAATCGTCGACTAAAATAATATTAGGATAACCAGATCCTAGCGACGTCGCTGGATATACTATCGCTGGGGATGTCGCTGGAGATACTATCGCTGGGGACGTTTTCTTTAAAAATGTATTTTTTTCTTTTTCCACAGATTGCACAAATACTTTTTAATATTATCCTGTTGTTTTTTGTTTTTTCTGTTGTTTCATTAATATTTTCTGTTTTAGTTCTACACTTGAGACAGTATGTTGACATTATTATACTTGTAAGTTTAGATAAAATTAATTGCGATCTCATCATTAGCGTGAGAATGTTGCTTATCAAACTGTAAAATAAATTTTAAAAAGTTAAGATTTCTGCTCATCTGTCGGATAAACATTATACAATAATATCCGCAAGCAGACGTTCCAACAGGTTGGAGTTGATTTGACGAATAATATATTTTTTTAAATTTTTTGTTTATATACTTTTTTATTACATCGCTTGGAGGAATTCCAAACGAGTCAAAATAATTATTATTATAAACTGCTACCCAATGTGTGCCGGATCCGTCATTAAAATCTTGTATATTAATAACACACGAACTTACAGCTGATAGTGATTTTATTGCTGTGAGTTCATCTTTAGAATAAACTCCGTGAAATCCAGGAACCGCTTTTAACTTATCAATGATATCAAAATTACTCAACGGGGTCGACGAGTTCCTGGTAATGTTAGACCACGTCCGATTCCTAAAAGATTTGGCAGCAGACTTCCCGCTAGTCCCGCCAAAAGTGGAACGATAAATCCTCCTTGTTTTGTTTGATTGCATTTGCATTTTGTTTTTGTTGTTTTCTTTTTTTTGTTGTTGGTGATTTCTTTTTCTTTTGTGGCATTATAATATATTATTTACATAAAATTAAAATTTTTTTTTATTCCACTTCCACGAATGATACCATTACCTTTGACTGCTTTCTCCGTTGCGCCAGATATTGCTCCAGACGCTGCTGCTAGTCCTAATGTTCCCAACACCGGCAAAAGTTTAGGTATTATTGTGCTATCTAATACTGATAATGCTGGACCAAGAAAACCACCTTCTTGTGCCAGCGCTGTCATTTGTGCAGCACTCAAATTTAAAACAAAAGTTTTTTTTACGATCATACTTTTTTACTTGATTTTTTGTTAGCATTAATTTTGTTAAAACACCATCAGAAATATTAGGATTGATTTTTAATGATATCTGTTCTCGCTTTGCAATAGCAGCTACTAATTTTTTTAACTTGGCCATCGGTTAGGTATACTTCTTTTACAATATACCTTGCCATTTTATATAACAACTGTAGATTAAACTTGAACTGTCATTTTACCTCCAATAGTATCTACCGTGATAAATCTATCACTAATCACTAATGCGAATACGTACAGCGCTACTGGAACCACCCCAAGTCTCCAGGTGATTTCAATATCCGCTTTGCTGTCTAGAATTCGCTCGTTTTGTTTACTAACATCAAAATGAAATATAGGATAAAGGGTACGAAATTCCTCTGCTGATATTTGAGTTCCATCTTCAACACCTTGATATTTTTGTATTGCGTCAAGCAGGTACATGTACGGTCGAGAAATATTTTTATTAACGTCATCAGTAAAATTACACTCGATAGCTCGTTCTGGATATTGCTTTGAATTTAATCTAGCGTGTATTCGTCTGACATCAGCGTGGTCAAATATTGCATTATTTTGTTGTTGGTTATCTCGTCGGGCTGGTTGTTGAAATACGACAAAGATATTTCTCGGCAGTTGTTCGCTTGATGTTGTTGTGACCCTCCATGTGTAGTCAGAAGTATTTGGAAGCGCTGTCTGATATATCTTATGCTGCTTAAAGTAAATTCTGTTTGTATGTTTATCAAGCGTACTATTTAATTCTGACATTTTAGTGATTGATGGTGTTATACGTGACATCCACAAAGCGAGTTTGTTTATGATAAACTGTACTTCAGCTTCTCCAGATCTAAACAAGCAGTCATTTTGTTCTGCTCGATCTAAAATAAGAGTATGTTTTACTCCGCGAAATACTTTATCATAATCGCGACAAAAGTCGAAAATCATACTTAGCGGAAGCATCATTGTAATTTGACGTGATCCTGCTGCAAGTTTTCTTCGCCTAGCAAAGCCTTCGTTATAACGTGGATTTCTCACGTCAAGTGTGTTAAGAAGCAAATTTAACATTGCAGTACCGTCTGCAGCTGCTCCTGGTGGTGTTATATTTAGATTATTAAAAGCTGCTGTAAGAGAAACTCTTGTAGCGTTTGCATTATCAGCTGCATCTGGTGCAACAATATCTAGTGCAGCAGCATTAGCAATGAGAAAATTTCTCACAATTACAACATTTTCATCAGCATTAGCTCCAGGTACTATAGCGCCTCTCTTTAAAAATTCAGTTGATTCAGCTATACCCCGTCCAGTATCTTTAAACCACATCATGTTAGTTGCAGTTGATCTTGAGTAATCATCTGTAAACGAAATCATATTTAAAATTGTACTTGCAACTTGTAGATGACCTGAAATATCTTCTATAGTTTGATTGGCTAGTTGATATCTAGCACTTTTGAATAAACTCCAGCCGTTGTTTATAAGAGCTACTTCTGCTCCAACTGCAATTACAGCAGGTGGATTGGCTAATGTCATAATCTGACCACGAACTTCTAACATAGCCTTATGTGGCAGTAGAAATATATCTTCGTCTCTGGTGTTAAAGGTTCTGATACCAGCTTTATTTGGTTCGTTAGAATTCTCATCAAGGTACTCAACAAACTCAAATTCTGTCACATCATTGTCGATGTCATAAGTTTCTGTTAACTTGAGATAATTTTTAACAGACATTTTATTTTATTAGATTATATAAAATTTTATTGCGGCACTGTTACTTTAGATAATAATTTTTGTATGATCTGCTCGCTCTTTGGTGATAATAGTTTTTTTTTGTTGTTGTTATCATAGCTTTTTGAGTTTCTTTTGTTGCAGCGATTTCTGAGATAGCTTGTTTTATTTCAGATGCAGTCGGTGGATCTCCTTTTATTTTATTAGCTATTTTTTGTCCCACCGCAGTCCCAGCGGCAGATGCAGCCCCAGTTGCAAAAGCTTTACCAGCGTCAATAGCAATTGGTGCAACTTTACGCGCTAGTCCTGGAATAACTTCAGTAATTTTAGTGAATATATTTCCAAAAAATCCTCCTACTATTTTTCTTCGATAATCTTTTTTTCTTTGTTTCATTATATTTGATGTTGCATAATTTTTACTTTTGCTCACGTAGATGTAAATAATAAGTTACAACTTCATTATTCAATTCCAACTGTTTTCCTGATTGATCTGTCAACTGCATCCTTATACTTGATATTTGATCTTCCACATTTAAAGGATAATATATAATATCTGGTGGAGTTATTTGCATGAGAGAACCTGGCGGGACTTCGGGTGAGAAAATGTAAATCGTATGCCCTTTGCTACCTTTTGATGTATAAGAGCCAGAAGCAATAGAGCAGTTTACTAATATCATATTTACTTCTGTTATATTTATTGACAGTTCACTGTCATATGTAATAGGCTGATTAAGTGCATTATAATCTAATTTAGTAAATCCTATCAGTTGTCTAATACCTCTTTCTTTTGATCCAAGATTGATAAACATATTTTTCAAAGTCATCCTAACTCGTAATGTGCTATAATTTGCAGCTAATTCAAAATCATCAGCCACACCGCCAGCTTTTGTTATGAGCTCTTTGATCGTCTTGTTTAGATCTTCAATATTATAAGCTCCTTGTGGAATTTTTATTTTTTTTGTTGTAGATATTGAAGTACTTGTAAACGAAGTAAACCACATTTCATCATTAACATCAGTTTTCATGTTAGGCATAGCATTCCAGCAAGTACAAGAAATTAATCCAATTTCATATTGTTTTGCAGGATCTAGTTCTATAGGCGGAATATAATTTACTGAAAAATTTGCGCTATCTTCTGCAGACTCGCTAGAGTTTAGTAATAATGTTGTTTGCATTCCTTTTATATTATATCATTTTATAAAATTACGTCGCCGCGATTAAGTCGCGGTGTAAAGTTTCGTATTCGTCAGATGTTAATAATTCACTCGATCTTAGATGATCAAGTATGTCAATAATTTCATTATCAAGTTCAACACTATCATTCCCAGCTTCCTTTGACGATATTAATAACATTAATCTACCTATCATTTCAGTAGTTGATGTAAAAACTTTTACACCAGTTCCTTTTTTTTTCTTTTCTATATTTTTCTACACGAGATTTATCGAGTTTATCAAATTTTCTTTTAAAACTCCACCCTTTACCAAAAGGTTTTGCCCTACTATTTTCTGCTGTTTTTTAAACGTGAGAGCAATGACACCGTTTCTCTTTCTTTCATAAAGTGGAATCATATTTTCAATCTCTGTAACCGTGTTTATTTCATCTTTAGCAGTAACTCCGTCATTAAATATTACATCTAATCTATCGAGTAATTCTTGATATTCTACATCAGTCCACTTGTTTATATTATTAATATCACTTATATTTTCTTTGTTTAAAAAATCATCATATTCACTACCTTTTATCTCATCATTTGCTCTTTTTATAAAATGAAGTCTTTGATCTCCAACTTCCATAAACTTTACAGTAACATCACCGACTCTTTGTTGCTCCTCTTTGATATCTTTTATGTCTCCTGATAAATTTGTTATAATATTTGTTATTCCTTGCGTTGTTAACTCTACTAATCATCGCTCAAGTTCCAGCGGATTGTTTATCAATCGATCTGTTTCAGCTTGCCTAACAGTAGGATCAGCTATATTTGCTGTAAGTGCTTCAATTAATATTCTTTTTTCTTCTTCAGATCTAGTAAGAAGTTTTGCAGCAGCTGCTTCTTGTTGTTCTCTAACAATACCAACCAAACCTTTTTCCTGTAGTTGTTTAAGTTCTTCTTCTGACAGTGGTTTAGTTTCGGGTTGTTTACCTAATAATGCTTCAGTAACCGGCTTGAAAATTGTAGCTGTTGCTTCTGTAGCAGTTACTTGCCCACGTCGTGCTTCTTGTACTTTTTGTTTAAGTGATGCCTGAGATTGAGCAAGTTTTTTTTAGATCTTCTATGCGTTGTCTGTATCTTGCTCGTTTGTCCATTATTATAATTATAAATTTTATAAAATTGAAACGCTTTACTGTAAGTAACTGTTAATAAAACAGCGAAACATTTTAGTTGGATCATTTGTAAGTTTATCCAACAAGAAAAAGTTAAATTTATCTTTTGTAGCATTACGGTAAAGTTCAATAAACTTATCTTTTGTCACGCCATCGCATTGCTCGCTTGCAATATTTCTAACGTCAACATTATCCAGTCTTGGAAATAAAATAAAACAACCCGTATTTCGCCTAATAAACCTGTCAACATTATAAAATCCTTGAGCGAGATAAACAGAATTACACTGTTTGTTACGTGACAGTGAGAAATATGATCTTATTTTGTTCATCTCCATGTTATTTAGCGGAATATCATCAAAAACTACTATCTTATGTTCATCTGCATCAAGTTGATTGACTGGAATAAGATCTTCTGGCTGCCTAATTATAAAATAATCTTCGCCAGCTTTAAGATCATCACGAAGCTTGTCATTATACTCACTTAATAACTCATACTTATTTTGCTGTGGATTGATTGTGTAAATATAAACTCTATCGTAGTTAAAATTATCACCAAGAAGCAAGTTCATAAGTAAATTTGTTTTCCACGATCCAGTTCGCCCAACAATAAGATAATGACAATCAGGATGTTCATTGATATGTTTGTGCTTCACTAGTCTCTCTGTATCAAAGTTTAGTATCAATGATTTTGCCATTTTGTATAATATTAAACTAGTGTTGATAATTTTATCTAGGATAGTAAATAATGAACTACTCTACAAAATTTGGAACACTATTAGAAGATTTATCCACAAAATGTTATCAAGGTGACTTATCCAAATATGCAACTCTTGATCAGCTTAAAAATGAAATCAATAATTTACTAAATATTGACAGCGTAGATCCAGATGATGTTGTCATTTTCCAAGACAAAGAAGGACGACTAAAGACGAGTAATGTAAAACTGCCAGATGTAGTTGTACGAAATCCAAGTGGGAATATTGTTATGAAACAAAACAAGATTACAGATCTTGGAAACCCAACTGAGGACGGGGATACTGTCACTACGAAATACGTCAATGATCAGGACGTTTCAATTAATAATGAAATCACAGCACTCAAAAATGAGTATCTTAGTCATGTAAATACATTTTTAAGTTTTCGCAGAAACATAATCAGAATTAGAGATGAATTATTTGGAAATCCATCAATTGTTGACATTACACTCGCTAATATTAACACAAAACTCAATGATATTAACACAAAACTCAATAATATTATTAGTAAAAGTCCTAATATTGCTGAGGAAACGAGTATCATTCCTCACAAACAGATTAAAAATATTGTGTATACTATTGCATATGGTTGTAGTGGATGGACACCACAAAACAAATCTATCAAACACACTGCAGAAGTTACTGGTCTGTATAGATTGTCAGTGTTAACACTGCAAAGTTTAAAATAATTACTAAATCATGGGGTCATTCATATAATGATGACTTATCTGGAATGTTATCTGCAATATTAAACAAAAATTCTGAGGAAGAATTTGTACTTGAACCAACTGATAAAAATTTTATAGATCCTTATCGGTGGTGTTTGGAATTTGTAGCTGATTTATCATAACTATGTAAACAAATATTATAATGAAAAAAGTATAGTTGATTTTAATCATATTTCAAAAGATATTTCAGAACAGAATGTGGACGCACTAATACAATACTAAAAATATTATCACAAAAAACATTGGTGCGTTAAAAAATGTTACAAATACCACAACAAGATCCTTCGAGTAATATATCTACCATTGTTAATGACCAGTTCCGGTATAATTTCAAGTGGGATATCGTTAAATCTTTTCTTGTTAATTATATCTGGTATTGGTGTTTCACTTACAGCGGCGTGTAAAAAAAGTAGAACCAAGACTTTTGATAAAAAGCATGGATGTTTAATATCAATTAAAACTTACAAGAAACTACTTGATCAGATCCGGTCTTACCTACGAGGAGTCAAATATAATATGTATGATTTATTACGTGAATTTCGTATTATTGATAATATGTTAACAGATTTTCTACCAATTAGGGTTAGCAAGTATGAAAGAAAATATAAAAAAAATATGAGTAACGTAAAATTTTATCTAAACTTAAGATATAATATAACTAAAATAATATCATTTTCATTCTAATGCTAATTTAATTTCCACCTTGTTAACTGAAACGTTCTAATAGGTGTGGGAGGGGTGGGTGGGCCAAAACACTCATTTCCCTGTTTTGGAAACCCTCATTTAATTTATACTAGTTTGGAGGGTAAAAAAATGAAGTGAGCCAAAACCCTCATTTCCCTATACTACTTATGTGTCCTAGTAATATCATTAATGATATATCACGACTTGAGGTTCTTATGGGAGGTGAGCGAGCTGGGAATAATTTAGTCGAAATAACTAATGAGGCATTTGATATTTGCAGACGATTATTCCATGGGGGGATAATTGATGTTCATAAGTATCGGGAACTCTTGGATGAGTTAATGGACGGAATTCCAGGGGAATTTAGTGGTTATTATAGCGATTGAAATTTCTGAAATGCTTGCATTTAGAAATTACAAAGTAATTTCAAATAAGATGATAGTACACTATAATCACGATAAACCAACAAACGTGTATGTGGTAAACTCAAGATTGCCCGTCTTTAGGGCATACTATGGAGACGGCCTTGGAAATACCATAGTGGGTTTATTCACAAGAATAGCCCCAAAAGTAGCACCAATTGCTAAACAATTAGCGATGAAAGCCATTGATGTTATTCGTAATAAGGGACTTAAAGCTGTTGGAGATCTTACAGGAACGGCCTTTTCTACCGCAAAGAATAGAATAACGTCATTGATGAAATCTAGATTTGGACGAAAACCACCACAAATGGTTTCACCGCTACCTTCAACAACAATGATACCTGCAAATGTCAGTAAAGTGATAAATAACGCAGTGGAACAAAAACTAGCATCATTGGCAATAACTTCACCAGATAGTAGTAAAATTGCAAGTATGATAGCGGGTAGCGGTCTTGGAGGAAATCGTAAAAATTTCAGACAAAAAAGAAAATGATAGTAGAAAAATTGCTAGCATTATTACATTTAGAAAACCGATAGTGTTTTAGTATAAATGGTATTTAAAAAATCGCTGATCCAGGGTTTGATATGGCAGCAACGGTGAATAAAGATGATTCTAAAATTAACTATCAGTATTATGCCTATCCTGCAAGTGAGCCTAATCAACGGGGGAGAGTTGAACTTCAAGTTCAAGATACAAGTAGATACTTTTTGCCGTGTGAGGCGTTTATTGAAGTAGAAGGAGAGCTTGTAACAAATGTTGCAGCTGATACACCATATGAGGATGACCTAAATATCCGAGTTGGTTTTGTAAATAATGGCATTATGGCGCTATTTAACAGTGCAAGATATATCATTGAAGGAAAAGAAATTGAATCAATATAACAAGATGTTGATATTGCAACAACAATAATCGGACTTGCGAGATATTCTGATGATTATACAAGGTCGGCTGGTCCGTCTATGATGTTTGCTAAGGATACTTCTGATCATGCTGACCATAGTCAGTTTATTAAAGTACGAACTGCGAGAGCTACTGCAGAAGCTGATCAACAACTCGCAGATAATCCAGACCGTGAAGATAGACCAGCCGCTGAATTCGACATTTTAAAAAGGGTCAATGATAATTTCAATCTAGGATTTGCAACACGAAAGGGAGCATTGAAAGGACAGCATCGACGGTTTTCATGTGCAATTCCGTTACATAACATATTCGGATTCTGTAAAAATGTCAGAAAAGTCATCTATGGAGCAAAGCATACAGTCGTGTTAGTGCGAAAGGAAAATGACAATGATGCAATCTGGCGTGCTAATGGTGTTAATGATGGTAAAGTCATTTTTAAAAAAAATTAGTTCTATGGATGTCAGTCTTGACTCCATCAGTCGCAATAGAGCAACAATTACTATAGTTTATGGACACAGGTGGAAAATCATTGCTAAGTTGGCTAACAACAACGACTGATATGAAGCAGGATAATGTAAATGGCAAATTTACATGGCACTTAGCATCAAAACAAGGTGTTTCAGCTCCACGTCATATCTTTATAGCGTTACAGGATGCAAATCGAGTGGGTCGGCAATTATCCAGTCATATGATATTTGATAAATTAGGAGTAAGTGAAGTTTCGTTGAGAATAAACGGACAACAATAGCCAGCAGAGATTGTACAGCTTGATTATAATAACAACGACGTAGCACGTGTATATCATAGAATATTGTCGTTTATGGGTCGTGATCAAAATGTTGATACTGGTTTGCAAATATCGCAAATTGATTTTGAAAAACACTATCCGATTTATTACCTTTCATTGGAACATCTTGACATGATGATACAATCTGTTGTTGATATCAACTTCCATGCTCGGGTACAACGCCCTGCTGGTATAGCTGATTATAGAGCAGTTGTTGTCATTCTCAGTGACAAATCAATGTTGTTAGAAGGAGTTGGCGGACGAATGAGACTTATTGATGCACCAGTGGAAAACATGTAGTTATAAAATCCATAGGATTTTCACAATAAGATCAATTAAAAGTGTAAATTACGTTGTAGAATAGAATGACAAATAGTATTGTTAATGTCCAGTTGACTGATGGTCAGGTCAAGAAATTGAAATCAAAAGTCGGCTAAAGAATGTGGAACCACAATAACGCTGAAACCCACTCAAATGTCCGGTGGTGCGCATAAATTATCATTGAAAGATCGTCAAATAAAACATTTCAATGATGCGCTAATGAACAAACGAGGAGTTCAAATTGATTTTTCGAAAGCAGCAATTGCCAGTATGATAAAATCAGGTGGTATATTCCCACTGTTAGCTGCTAATCCAGCATTGATTGCAGCGGCTGCCCCAGCGGTTGCGAAGGCGGCAGCGTTAGGAGCCGTTGGTAATGCTGCAGGAATGGCCCTGAAAAAAGCTACAGGAAATGGCTATAATAAAGGGAAAGGGTCTAAGACTACCAGGAACCCCACACAATTGGTACAAGGGCGCGGGGCTAAGAATAACAGGAACGGCTTATTAGTGGAAAAATCCCTTGGATTTTCACCAATGTCCAATTTTGATTTAATTGATGCTGTAAAATCGTTATCAATAAAAAAAAACTTTAGAGGAGTTTTCATGAGAGATCAATTACCGTCAAAACCAATGAAAAATGAAACGGGTATTATCAATCTTGATAACAGCAGCGGAGAAGGAACTCATTGGGTCGCATATGCAATTGATCCACGTGGAATTGTCTATTTTGATTCATATGGATTAGCTCCACCAAAAGAATTTATGCGATATGTATCTACAATGACAAAGTCATCGTTGGCTCCAATTATTTATTCCACGCTACCAACACAGCAGATAAATGATCCACCGATATGCGGTTGTGTAGTATTAAACGTCCTTGCAGAGATATCTAGATTTCCACGGAAACCACCACAAGTTGTTGTTAATGAATATACCAGCGGGCAATGGCAAAAACGCTAGCGTTTTCACCAATTAGAAATTATTTACAATTAAAAATCTGACATGATTTAGAAAAACGTTAACGTTTTCGTATAATGATTGATATTTGGGGACGACCTCTATCAGAGTAAAAACAAACCCAACAGAAACCGATAGTAAATTCGCTGTCGAAGATTTAAAAAAAAATAATCGAAGATGAAATCGCCGAGACATTAAACTTGTCAAGTGTAGATCCTGGGGAAATAGTTGTATTTCAAGATCGCCAGGGCAAATTGAAATCTAGTAATGTGTCATTGGATGATATCTTAATACGAAGACGTGACGTCGTTGAAAATACAATAGCGTTATATTCAAACGATGGAAAACTCAAACCGGGGATATTTGTTTCGACGATCACGGATAAACTAACAACAGTAAATAGCACAGCAAACGCGTTAAAATCACTCAATGATGAATATAAAAATCATAAAGCTGAATTCAATAAATTCTATGTATTACAAAAGTCAATCGTACACAAAATCGACAAACAGCTGCTAGAATTCCTTGGAAATCCACTAGTAACCACACCGAATATTGCAGAGATAAAAGCATCTATGTTGGAATTTGCAACACTTCAATCAAGATTTGAAGAACACGTAAAACAGTTTTCAACATTTCGTAAAAACATTGTTGATAAATTTTTGGGAGGTCCACTTGATAAATTAGATATCAAACTTCCGGATATTAAAAAATCCATCAAAGAAATACCAGCGATTAATCGGCAATTGGAAGCAATCAACACGGATATTACAACGTTCAAAAACAATCTTCCGCTACTTGAAAAAATAAAGATTCCTCATGAGAAGAATATCTTAAACATGGTATACACAGTTCTCTCTGGATCATTAGATTGAAACCTAAAAAGAATACAATAACTCTCACTGAGTCAAACAAGGGTATTTATCGATTAACTATAGTGTCACTGAATCAGTTTAATATATCATCATCGACTTCATATGGATACAACAACGTGATTTCATCGACTATTGACGTGGGTGAATACAAACGGTTTACAATAACAAGCACTGATCCTAATTTAAATAAGACATCATTTGTATGGTACATGGAGTTTGTAGCTGATCTGAATTAGAATTTTTAACAATTAGAAACCACTTGAGGTTTTAAAATAATATGACTCCGTCATCGCAATATCGCTATGATACCGTCAAAGTGTTTTTAACGAAAGTCAAAACACTCATTGATGAGTATGAAATAAAAATTAAAAAATATCGCAGGCGAATTACCGCGATTGATGTTACAGTATACTCGGTATCTGGTATAATGGCAGGTGCTGGTATTATACTATCTTCAGTAACAATGGCAGCTCCGATTGCTGTCCCAATTGCTATTTCCGCGGTGACAACATTTGCTGCGATTGCAAATGCTATTACTAAAAAAATATCATAGTGTTCTCAAGAAAAACTTAACGAATTTACAGTAAAACATCAAACAGTATCTAACGGTTACTCACACTTGTCCTCGTTGATGTCATCATCGATTGATGATACGATAATTACCGAAGACGAGTTCTCCGCAATGGTACGTATTTATGATACAGCGATTAAAAACGCTAGCGTTTTTTCATCTATTGCGAAATTAGACATTGTAAATAATAATAATAATAATGTCGCAAGAGATTCAACTACTTCAGCGGATAGCCGAAAATACCACTCCGCGGAAAACAAGCATGATATCAATATCGTCAACAAACCCTGAATTCTGTGTGAATTTCCCTTCTCCTGTTTCAGTAAAGGAAATCGCTTTGGCAAAATTACGAGTGTATCATAGGTGGCCTAATATTAGATCGGTTCCATTTGGTGGTCAGAGACCTAATAATTCTCTGGTGTTTGCGTATAGGAATAAAAAAGATGACACTCCAGATTGGAACGTTGTTTCAATACCAACTGGGTCCTATCAAATTGAGCAAACTAATAATGAATTACAACGTAGAATAAAATCTATTACTAGAAGGGACTAAAAAATCGCGATAACAGTTCATGAACCAACACTAACATCTGCAATTGAAATAGGCTCTCCTGGGTATGTTGTAGATATTTATAACAGTTCAATAAGAACAGTATTAGGATGGCCCGAAGATCCACCTGATAGAAATGCTATCACTTCCACACCCGAGCCGGTAAAGTCTGATTATATCACTGATAAGATAGCATCCGAGAATCCGGTAGAAGGTAATAGAAATCGCAGGCGTATTTCTTCTAATCTCCTTGGCAAGGCAATTCGTGAGGGTATCGTGGCTGGCATTTTAAAGGATATAAAGGCGAGGATAGAGAAATTGGAGAAAGAGAGGGATGAAAAGGTCATGGAGAAATTGAAGAAAGAGTTGAATGAAAAGTTTAATGAGGAGTTAGATGAACGTCGTATTACTGATAGATTCACAGCGATAAATAATGATCTTTCGTTATTGTTAGTATCTCTAAGATCTGGTTCTCTCACTAAAGACGAATTCATCAGCTTGGTAGCTACATGTAATAAAATTATCGATGACGCAGAAAAATATCATTCTCGAACCATTCAAGAAATAGCAGGTGATCCTGAATTAAGTAAATTTTTTGCAAAGAAATATAAAATCCCCGTTGAAGATATTCCAACTTTTAAACTACCGGGATATAACATACCAGAATTGAAGAGAGATCTCAGAGCGGCCATCGACGAGGGATTCAGAATAATCCATGACGAATGGGAAAACAAACAACCCAAACCAACTATATTGACTCACAATAATTCTCAAAACGGCGACGGTAGACATATCGCACCGAACAATGTGGACATTTCATCGGTGATCGCGCTTAATTTAACGTGTAATGTAATCGAAGGAAGCTATCAAATTAATTTCGAGCAATCAAATTAAGCCCGACAAGGTTACATTCTTTATTCATTTACGCCAACAGCTCCTCCAGGATTTTTAATTGTTGAGAATCCGACTAATCCAGTCTATATGCAATGTCAAAATGATTCGCTAACTAGAATTAATTTTACACTCACCGATCAGTCAAATAATTTAATTGATCTACGTGGTGAAGTATTATCGATTAGTCTGTTTGTGAAAAGCTAACAAATATTCGGTTAAATCATTTGTATTAACCCTGAAATCCTTCCAGCAGCAGGGAGGGCTATGACAACAATGATAGCAATTATTGACAGCAATTTGAGGGGGGCTATGACAACATATTTACGACAAAATCGCTAAGGCTCCATTTGTAAAATGGGGTCTTTATTTTTTTTTTGGTTGAAATATGAGATTTCGTTGGAAGGCTCTATTGGGCATTCTGAGGCTTTAATCGATTTCGTCGCAAAAATTTGTAGGGTTCACCCCCACTGCTGCTTAAGTAAAGATAATCTGGTGTCCGAATTCCTTTGTTTTGAGGTTGGATGGGGATTTCATGTATTGTTAAATGTGTAGAAGGTCTACCGTATTTGGCAGTAGTTTAGAGGTACACTCTTCTTTTCTATCCGATTGGACTCTGATGTTATGGTACACAACTGAGTCTCGGCGTAACAGAGTTAAGCTTAAAAAGCAGACGGGCCAATTTCCGAAACTGTTTAACATTGCATTCATCGAAATTACATTATCGAAATGGATGCTATATGATGATGACGGGCAATTATAGAATAAAGAAGGTGTAATTATGGAGAATATGGGCTGGACAACAGCATCGTATTGGCCAAAATAATTATATAAGCTTGATAATCATACCTACTTTATGAATTGTTCAAAAAATATTATATATAAAACTTTTCAAATGATAAGTACTTTATCGCTTCTCGCCTTTTCTGGCTAATGTCAAAACATGTTTTCAATGTGCCTATCGTGACATTTAACTTGTCTATGCATACTCGCTGCTCGTGTACATAGCGAACAATCCAGTTCACTAAATTCTCCGTTAATGCTAACATTGCATGTGTTACTTGCATTAATTCGCAATGCATTATACATGGCTACCACTATAAATATTATCACTTTAAAATGGGCTTCGCATGAATATTTGTATAAAGTTATATGAAATCAATCTTTGAATTAAATTCGAAGAAAATTATATTTTAATTTTATGAGAAGCTAATTGATACAAATCCTCAGCAAACGGTATTCAATATAAATTAAAGTGTCACAACGCTATTTGGAGTTTGAGTACAAATCTTTAGGAGAAGCTTTACTAAATTTTAGCATCCAATTTGGCTTTTCTGAATTGCACGCAGAATCTGATGATAGATTAAATTGTTTTAACCTAATTGTGACAAATTGGCGGCGTGTAAAACACACCAACCTCTCTCACTACGGTTCCTTGATAGGGAATGACCTCCGCGGTGTAGTTTACCCAGTGTGGATAGATAAAAAGAAGAATGCAGATCACTGAACAAGTATATTGAAGAAATAACAAAACGAGCCCCCTTTCAATGAACAAATATAAAATTTAATCAGTCTATCAACATAATTTAAAATGAAAAGAAATCAATGACTTGGTTACAAAAGAAGGAAAAATGGTACTAACATGTACTCAAATAAAAAGACAATACAAATTTCTTTAAATGTATAATTACTTTTAACGTAAAATTGCTATCTTCATTGCCAATGAGATGTGACCTTTAAGTGCAACGAGGAGAGACTTCATCACCTATTTTATGCGGACATCAAGACTTCCGTTCGTCCCTGCTCTGCCGATTTTTGTCTAGCTGTTTCGTCTTGGACGCTTGTCCGTCAAACTTTGATTTAACAATCGTCTCTGGACTTAGATTTCTGCGTAGAACTTGTTCTGGTCCTGTGATTGTTCAGGGATTTCTCATGTGAATCCAGGAAAGCTGTTTCCTTTTGCCGTTTCTTTATTCGTTTCCACGAACCTCACGTATAGTCCGTCTCCTAACTGAGACAACTATCTGGCCACTTACTCAATAACGAAAACGTACTTGCTACGAATTCGGAGTCCACATAACTTTCCTCGCGAAAGATTGAAGACTGCTGAATTTTCCTAAAGTAAAACCTTTAATTACTTACAGAGTAACGCCCATAAATCCATATTAACCAATCGGAATAGACTGTATCTTAAACCTGTTCCGTAGAATTTTTGGATTGACAAGACAACTAAACAACTAATCATGCCGTAATTAATCATTACTTTGAACAATCATCTATAGACAGCTGCTGCCCTTCCCCGGTCGATTTTGGGAAAGAGTCTTATGTCATTCTCTTGTATCATAGCATCTGACTCGGTCATGTTACGTCAGCTAGAACGAATTATCTTTTGACGTTCAGAGATGAAACGAAAATAATCATCTAATTATCTCTAGCCCTTTCCATTTTGATTAAGTTGATTTTGATACAATTCCTTTAACCAAAGCTTCTAAGCGTTTTCAAAATTCGACACATGACACTAATATTAATATATATATATATATATATATATATATATATATATATATATATATATATATATATATATATATATATATATATATATATATATATATATATATATAATTTATGTTTATTTAGCAGATTTTCCATTTTTCGTTAAAAATACAATTTGATGTAAGCATTACTTTTATGTCAAAATTCTCTCCAATCCAATTAAAATCATCCCCCCATCATTAAATTTTCGATTGAGTAGTCACTCAAATATTTATAAATGTTTTCTGTAAATTGTTGCTTTTTGTATTTGTTAGCCGGAAAATACACGTTTAATATATGGACTTTTTCTACCACTATGTGTTGCATTCTACAAGCAAAGAAATCCCCTTCTTTTATTCTTTTCCAATTTAAGTCCCTCCTGTTCTCTATTATTGTAACTACCCCCTCCCCGCAATGTTTTGTTTATAATTATTTAAAATTACAGTTGCATTTAGTTTATCCTCTATTAGTGTAATTAATTCCTTTACAAGCAATTGTGCGTTTCTTGCAATAAAATGTTATAATTTGTTTCTTCAGTTAGTGTTCACGCCTTATTTCTACCCATCCCATTTGTACTAAAAGAGGCTATTCGGAAGTTCTTTCCTTCCATTTCCGTTTTTCCACTAGGTTACCGCATTCTTATTTATCCGCTAATGTTTATTTTGTTAAAATTTATCATTCAGTTTAATTTACATGTATCTTATTATTATTATGATTATTATTTATATAGGGGTTTCTGGGGGCACCTGCCCTCATTCTTTCCCGTGTTAGAGTCCTCATTTATGTTTCGTCCTTATTTCCTGCTTCTGTGTTTGATGATTCGAGGTCGGTTTTTATTTCCATGTCCACTACACTTTCGTCTTCGTCGTCATCCTCACTTTCACTAAGATGTTCGTCATCATCGTCTATGTTACTGTCTGTTCCGTCGGTGTCTTGTGGGTTTACCCCTTCCCCTTTTTATACCAGTGTTGTTCTCTCCTTTAATGCAATTTGTCCTCGGGCAAAGATTTTACTAGCTTGAGAAGAGCTAGAGAGGATAAGTGTTATTTTCCTTTTATTTTAATATTAGCTACGATTTTCAGCCTGCAGAGGACGTACATTTATGCACAGGAGACGAAGCACGCGCTTCTTGTTGTCTAAAAATAAAACACTATAAACTTTGGATATGGAAAATTTAGATGAAACTACTGAAAACACATTTTTTGCTCAGCCTCATATCGATGTACTTGCACAACACACTAGATTTTGTCGCTTTCAAAACTGTTCCATTGTTTCAATTTATTTTCAAATTCCCATTCACAGAGGTAAAAATAAATCAATGCTGGTTTCCCTATGTCGGTCGAATTTTTAAGGAAAACAACAGCAATCGGTACACTTAAAAGAATTCAAAGAACCAGAATTGGCTTCCTTATGTTGGCCGCCTTCATTACAACAATCTTGTCTGTAAGTTTAATAAGTTTATTACTTGCTACCAGTCGAGTTTATTCATCACCAGGGCTTCTATTTGTTTGCCATATATGATCATACTTGATACAAACGGGCATTCATGTTTACACAGTAAATAGTGTACACAACAAATAACTTACTTTAATAATAATTTTGTAACCCATTCTAGCGAAATGATTATCATTTGCACTCACATTGAATGTATTTTCAAATAATGATTTTTTATTTGCTAGAAACCGTCGTATAGTTAACCTGGACAAAATACAATCCTGGTAATTTTGCACCTTATAACGTATCATGCGTGAATGGCAGGTGCGTTCAAGCAATGGGGTGATATTCCCGTCTCGTTTGCGATCTTGTTAGCCGACATAAGCGATACACACAACAGCAACGATACATACGTTACATATACGGAGTTCTTGTATATATTTTGTTTTCTTTGAAAACTTATGCATGATGATAAAGAAGGAACAAATAATGACAATGCAAGGCTAGTTTATTTCGTTTCATATGTATGTGTGTGTGTGTGTGTGTGTGTGTGTGTGTGTAAATGACTGATTTTGCAGACTTGTGCACCTATAAATGTTTAAAGTCCCAGAGTAACACCTCATATTTCTTTTTTTAAAAAATCCTTTTGAGTTCATATTGGTGATAATAATGCTAAATAAAGGGTTTGATCAATGTCTACACTCTGCACGTTCAAAAGTAATATGATTATGTTCAACATTAATGTTTTACATCTGCATTAATATTAATGTACTGTAATCTTTATTGGATACATTTTACTTACGCTCTTTTTATCCATCTTCCTATATGTCAATGTTTAAAATCTGTAGAAACACACACACACACACACACACACACACACATTTATGCGGGGAAATTAAACACATAAATGGCTCGGTTGGATCGAAGGGGGATAAATGTGCGTCATATCCGTTTTAGGGACGCGGAAACTAACGATTGTTTACGGAGACTGCCTAAATATGTTTTCATTTAAATAAACGGAGGTTTAGTTTAATTAAAGATTTTTGTGGTATGCATAAATACAAAACATGTCTTTTATGATTATAATAATATCACATTAATATATATATATATATATATATATATATATATATATATATATATATATATTTATATATATATATATATATATATATATATATATATATATATGTGTGTGTGTGTGTGTGTGTATGACCAGTGACCTTTAATTTTATTATTTTTATACACAAACAACACATGAGTGCATAGGGAAATACATCTCACTAAACCTCTTTGGAACACAGTGTTAATTCAAAGATCTAACCAGCAAGACTTGCCGGGATAAGACTAAAAGATGTCCACATAAGCCCCGTCTGTTCTTATCAGCTTCATATCTGATACGTCCCCCATCAACAATGTGGGCACCTAAGAAAAGATTGTCCCACGAAAGAACATACCCTAAATACCGCATTAAATGGATGAGCTAGTTATGCGGCCGTAACAACAAGAGGGGCGGCACCAACCCCACCAGTCAACACCCCACTATCTGAAAAAAGAGCTACAACCCCTCAAACCCAGTAACCAACAGACCCTGAAACAACGACGGATACCCCAGCCGTAAAAGACACAGAGAACCTACCACAACCACTGTCAGCAGAAGAAATGGGAGTTGGCGGCCAGACCGACAAAAGGCAACTTTTCTGAGGGTCAGTGGCAGACAGTACCCATACAAAAAATATAAAAACTGGATATGGAGAACACGAAAGACAGAAAAACAATATATCCCAGTCGGTAACTGATCTTCCTACCCTTGAACGACCATGGACCACGAATGAGGAATGTGGACTGGAAAACGATTTGGACTATCCCACGGACATTACACATTTACTCTCAGGCACAAGCCTGGTTTTATATCTATTTACATAAAGTGTGTTTTCTACAGAATTGTCCTAAAATTTGCTCTGTAGAGTTTTATATTTCCAACGGCAAGGAGGTCTGTTACTTTAATTTATACTTTATATTTTATTGTAGCTGTCATATCACGATGTTAAGTTTAATTATGGTATCTCATGTTATTGTGTTTCATATAGGACATAGGACGACAGCAATGGATTCTGTTGCACAGAGACATCTATCGAAAAATACATGTACTTATATTGGTCGCAAAAATATTACGAAACATTTGGAGCTAGGATAAATCTTTCAAAGTCAAACAAAATTTTTATGGGTAAATGGTAAAACCGTAGCGACCACCCTTTTGGCATATCTTGGATTGACAATAAAAAATCGTTGTTTTTTTATTTGGAAAAGCCCTGACAAACGACAACAAATGGAACAAAACCCACACTAAAATTTCAAATACCCCACGCATATGGAAAAGAAGGAATCTATCCTTAGTTTCCAAATCCCTTATTAGCAACTGTTTAATATACAGTAAAATATGGTGCATAGCAAAGGTCATTGACCTACTTAAACACTACATTACGGTCATCAACAGACTCGTTTTTACTTTTTTTTTATGGAACTAAAACTTCGAACCCGTAGCAAGAAGTGTATGCTACAAGACTATTGAGGAGGGCGGTCTGAACATTACGAATATTCTAAGTAAAATACGATCCTTAAGAATGCCACATAAGTAAGTGTTACTAAATGACAACTATCACGCAAAATGGACATTTTTCGCTAGGTACTGGATTGGTCTTCAACTACGGGCTTTCAAACCCAATCTCGGGCTTAACAAATACACACATACTTTACATATCCCAAACTTCTATAAAAATACAATGACAGTCTTTAAAGAATTCACCAAATACAACTTAGGTCTCACTTTCGGGAAAGTCACTACCAAAACCTATTACCAATTAGTATTGAAAAACTCTCTTGCGGAACCCAAAGTTAAAATTATCAATGGTATTGATTTTAACAATGTATGTGAAAAATTGCATAATAAATTGATTGATCCCATCACCAGAGATGCAACTTTCAAAACCATAAATGATATTACCAGTGAACTATATATAACATGTTCCTTAAAATAATCTCCCAATCTAAACTATGTACATTTTGTGGGGTCATTGAAACTGTAGACCACCTTTTCTTTCGAATGCACAACAATACTTCCGCTACAATATCTATTTATTATGTGGATTAAGAGATTAACCAGTAACTCTTTCAATACTTTCTATACATTTCTGAAATTTGGTTTAATCCCGAGAGATGCCCCACCCACTCTGCAAATCCGAGGTCAAACATATATGCTTTTTATTGGCAGCGGAGTATATGTCGTCTGGTTCAAGCATATTCGCTCGTATTACCATAATGAAACAATTAGCAATGCTTTTGTACTGTGTTTTAAATCTAGATTAAAATGTAGAATTAAAGCAGACTTCTCTAGATTTAAAGCAGAGGAGTTTTCAAAGTATTGGTGTTCAACAGATTTATTTTGTTCCTTACACAACTATGACATGAAATTGAATTTTTAAGAGGATCATTAAACTTTTGATCTCCGGATGAAACTTATAAAGACACAATTTTCCCTTGATGCGGCAAAATTAAAAGGCAGTCCAGAAGTTTCATTTATCAAACCTCGCCTTCCTCTGACCTTCCAACGGACTCAACGGATGTTTCTGTTAAACTATTATATCATATGACACTAAACTATCACCGAATCTAATATGTTAACAGTTCACTTTACCGTACTCCCTGTATCTCATGTACCGCTGATGTATCATTTTATCTTGCACGCTTTGGTTGCATGCTATCTTTATCGTTTTCATATTTATATGCTCTATAATTTGATTGTACGCCTATTTTATGCCACTAACAATACAAATAGCAGTCATCCACCTTATCTCAGTGAAACTTCATGAGAGAATGATTATGTATACCACATTGTCCGCACACACGTTACTCTTTGTCAAACGTACTCTTTAATAAAGTAAAACTGTTTCATATCCCAGTAACAAATTACTTTATCACTGTCAGTTTTTATCCATTTCACATTGTGTTCTATTAAAACGAGTTATGTACGCCATCTATCATTTGTACTCGCTACTTTCAGTGCCATAATACTATGCTTACATATCATGTACTTTAGCAGAAATTTTGTTATATTGTATATTATGAGTGCACGCCTGCACATGTGATACTGTAAATATTGAATAAAAATCTATGAAAAACAAACAAAAAAGTATTTGTTCTTGAACCACGCGAGTGTGTGTTTGTTTTCGTGGGATTATACCATGTATCGCCATTGCACGTTAACTTGGAGAAGTACATCGAACCCGACATTTTCTATAGGACCCTGCGAGTCGATGGGAAACTTCAAAGGGAGGAAGCTAGGAAGAACCTTGAAGCCGCCGAGATTTCTGAAAGCGACATCAAAGGGATGTACCGAGAGGGAGAGAACGTCCCTGGTTACTCTCCAGTAAAGACAAAACTTTTAACTGCAGATTGGATGATATTCATTGCAATGCGCGCCAAATTGTGGAATTGAGAATCCATTGATTGATGTTATACACGTCTGACAACATCATCTCCGACATCTTAAAAGACTATGCGACTATTTAGACATCTCTAGGGTCAAATAAACTATTCTTACAAAAGATGTTGTAGTGGAAAAATGGAACCAGACTGGTTAAATTAGAAAGCACAGAAATAGACATTAAAAACGTACCTCATATCATTTCCCTCGATACCGTAGGCATGTTAATAACGATGAAAGTCCCCCCATCTTTGAAGTGTAGACAATGTGGCCATTTATGAAAAGACTGCCCCCTCCGCCCCCAAAAGGGACCATACTACTCCGCTGCAGCTTCAACACACGTCAGCAAACAGCAACCCTCCCAGCCCTCGACACCAACGACTACGCCACCAACACCACCAAAGGTACCATCACCACCAATGACAACATCGACATCTTCAACACCAACAATGACAACATCGATAACAACACCTGCCGTCGCTAGTACACCAACTGCATCACCCTCTACTGTCCCTTCACCCTCAGTAGCGCTTCCACCATCAGAGCAAACTCAATAAACTGATATCCACCTTGACGAAGACTCAGCAAAACTACTTGGCGACAAACGCGAATTGTTTGATATGGACGAGTATAAGTGGATAATTATAACCAATAAAAAAGCAAGAATACGGCCAACCTTAGAGAAGAAAGCAATATGGAGTCTTAACGTTCTCTCTTCCTATTCCGTATGTGTTATACAGACCTAGGATTGTGTATTGACCCTGGATGTGACACATGGATCCCTACAGGACAAAGACTGCCTTATGAACTGTAGACTCTCAACATTCGGGCTCCTGCCTGTTAACCGTTTATTCATATTTGTTTTTTTTTATTAATTCACATGTATTTTGGATTTACGTTAATTGGATTAGTATATTTCACGATATGGTCTTGATACTTTTTTCTCTCCTTCTTACTCCCTATCACTCATTCCATTTCTTACGTTCTTCGTTATATATCCACACAGTTTTTCCCTATTTTCTTTTTTTTATTTTGATGTATTTAATAGTGTTATCATATTGCCATATATACACCCCTCAATCCCACTTAACTCCGTATGTACTAATATTATTTCACACAAAAATGGTTCCCAGTTTTAATATTATCAGTCTCAATTACAATGGGCTCCGTATAAATATTTGTAGTAAATTGTATGAAATTGATAGATTAATCAAACTACACCATATTGATATTTTAATCTTACAAGAAACTCACATTGACAACCAGTCTTCAGCTACTGATATTCAAAATAAATTACAATGCCTTAATGGCAGATCTTGCGGAGTAGCAATACTAAATTTTAATACCCAAATAGACCTCTTTAAATTTGACACAGATTTTGAGGGCCGATTCATTTGCCTCGATTTAACATTGAACACAATTCCCTACCGTATTATCAATATATACACCCCTAACTCTGACTCTGTGAAAAACGAATTTCTTAATACATTGTATCCTTTTTTGACTGGACAACACAACCTTATTCAAGCCGGAGATTTCAACTGTGTCTTAAATCCCAGATTAGATAGGCTAGGAAGTTTAGACGAACACAACGACCATGCTATGCAAAACTTAAAAAACATACTTTCAGAATTTCATCTCAATATTAAGCCTTAAGGGCATACTGTACCATACAAAAGTATATGTTGAAGGCTTTAACAATGTCGGGATTGGGTGAAAAACATGCACATGGTATACATTTTCTAAAGACCCAACCCTCGATACCCTAGCAAGTAGGATTGATCGTTTTTACGTCTCTAAAAGAATTAGAGATTATACCCTGGATACACAAAATGTCTCCTTTTCCCAATCGGACCATGATGCTGTATTTCTAACCTTGTCACGTGACTCCTCCTTCTTCGGAAAAGGTTATTGAAAATGCAATAATTTATGTTTAAAACACACCTCCATACGAACTCTTATCACTGAATTGTGTGTGTGAGAGAGAGAGAGAGAGAGAGAGAGAGAGAGAGAGAGAGAGAGAGAGAGAGAGAGAGAGAGAGAGAGAGAGAGAGAGAGAGTTCAGCTTTCATACTTTTTCTTTAACATTTTGGGATGAACTGAAAGCAAAAATAAAAGATGATCTGATACGTTATATACTCTAAAGTCTATTCAAAGTTCAAATATTTAGAGTTAA